>SSNQ01000085.1:973470-983081 GCA_006942095.1 Nothobranchius kuhntae
TCTCTGGGACTGACTGTATCCAGTAGCAGTTTGAGTGTTAGCATTTTGAACCTGTACGTGCACAGTTACTTGTTTAACACATGCAGATCCAAGATAGGGCGAAGTCCGCCCCCCTTTTTCGGGATAACAAAGTAGCGGCTGTACCAACCTTTGTTTTGTGTCCTCGACAGGGACCGCTCAAATAGCTCCTTTCAACAGTAGAGTCTGAATTTCCTCTGGTAACACGACCGCAGCGTCGGTATTTACACGTCTGCACAACAGAGGTAAATACGGGCGGTTTGACCAGGAACTGCAGTTGGTAACCCATGGCAACCGTGTGCTCGACCCAGGAGGACACTGCGCATGCTCGCCAGAGGTGAAGTTTCGCTGTGAGGTAACTGCTCAGTGCCCTGGTGGGGGAGCTGCTGCCCTCTGGCGGAATGGGAGGCTTTCTGAACATCATGTCTGCCACCGGAGGAAAGCTGCTGTTCTCCAGCAGAACGGGAGAACACAGCTTTTCCCGCTCCCACAGAGGCAGATTGCAGACAGGATTTGATGTGAAAATAGAGCTGTCATTCGCCAGCGGAGCGGGTTGACGCAGCTTTATGGGGCCAGTTTGAGAAGCATTATTGAAACACATTGCATCCACACATTGTCGAGTGCAAACAGCAGTCTTTATTACATTTGTGTGCACTCGACCCCCGGGGGGCGGTAAACAAAGACTCTTTGGACTGTGGGGTTGAACCGTAGCTGAACCGGTCCGTTTCAACCATAGAAAACTTTCCTCCAAGGTCCGCCAGGCAAAGTGCTTGGTAGGTCTGGTGCATGGTGGAAGAGCTGAGGATGCGGGCAGTGGAGGCCTGCGCGTGGTAAATCTTCTCCAATTGTGCCGCTGAGAAGCGGCATGGCTTGGAGGGTAGATTAGTTTTTCCACTAACTCCGTTATTGCAGGTCGGGGCCAGGTTAGCCATGAGAGACGGCTCCATCGGAGGGAGGTTAACCAACCCCACCTTTTCTGTGCAGTCGAGGTCCAAAAACTGACCGTAACTCGGTACCGTGGTGCGCTTGGATAGCGGCTTGGCCCAGGATGCTGTGAGCTCAGCCACGAAATCTGGGTACAGTGACAGGAAGTTCTTTGCCTCTGCTGGTTCCAAGGGAGGTAAAACCCAGAAAAGCGGGACCTTTTTTGTGCAAGTGGAGGAGTGGGCCAGTCCAATTCTAGCCTCTACGCTGCACGCCGGCAGAGCGGGAGAAATGAAGTGTCATCTCGCAGCTTGAAGGCTGAAGTAGCGACTGGAGCTGAATACTCCACTGCTGAGAACACCCTGTCGTTCTCGAGTAAGTCTTGACCGTCGGGGCAAATGCCAAAAGTGTCTCCTTCATCCTCTGCCAGGGGAGGAAACTGAGAAGCCTCTAGGTCTGGTCTGGGTAAATTGTCCGTCATCTCCATCTGATCTGCCCAGCTAGTAGCGGGGACATCAATCACTAGGTGGTCCACATCAGAGCCGGGCAAAGCCGGGGCCGAACGGGAAAGCACGGGGTCCTGCTGCGAAACTGCAGCATCTCCCAGGAGACATTGTAGGAGCTTCACGAGCCGTTCGAGCATGGGGCGGCGGAGTTGGCAATAGAACTCGCACGCCTCCGGGTCCACAAGCGCTCTCTTGGCGTGGAGAACCCCCCAGACAAACCGGGCACGCTTCGTGTAGGTCCTTCCCGTGAAGAAAGAATCCACAGCACTGCAAGGACAGGGGCGCAAAGTGGATTTCTGTGAAGCGACGTCCAACACGGTGCTCATTGTGAGACACACAGCGGAGCGAAAGCAGAGAAGCTGAAGAGCCACAAAAGATGGCGATCGGTGGGCGGGAATGCTAGCCAGAAGGCAGTAGAGTCCAGTCAGCGAGTGGTTAAGCTATCTTTCAAAAGCGCAGCTAGTTTTCAGGTGTGTACTCTGCAGGGTGAAGAGCGTAAGAACTGAGGAATGGCCGTTGCTTATAAGTGGAGGGCGGGGCCTCCATGCAGCGTCACTTTCATTTGCCTTACAGGCATGATTAAATGTGTCTTCAGCCAGGCCACACGAGGGCGTGATGTCCCATAGGACCTTTGTTGTACTGAGTGAATCGACTGAAAGGGAACTCCCTGTTTATTTACAAGCATGATCCGCTGCAGTAACTAAATGTAACAAGTCATTTAATGACAGAAATCATTGCCTTCCAGTCAGATTTGACCCCTGAATGAAGGGCTACATATAGCTGCTGCTACTATTTACTCATGAAGAAAAACACAACTTTGTGTACATTTCCACATAATACAATGCAAATAATTTATTTTAAATAACAGTGATGGGAAAGTGGCATTAATGTTTATAAAATATCAACAGGAGCAGTTTTAGGCTAACAGCTGCACATTTTGGTTATCAGTGCACTTAAGTTTGGCATTAGCTTCTAAGTCCTGAAAGATCTCTATTTCTCTGAGTAGAGGCTGTTCAGGAAGCTGTCCAGCAGGACCAGAACAGAACAGTCCCCTGCATCACTGTGAGTCAAGGTCATTAGAGACCCTAAGAAGAGCTGTTTCAGTAGAATGAACTCTACGAAAACCTGACTGGAAGCTATCATAGATGTTATGCTCATCAAGAGCAGCTGTGAGCTGTTTAGCCACAACCTTTTCCAAGATCTTGGAGATGAACGGAAGTTTAGAGATGGGTCTGAAGCTGCTATGGAGAGAGGGGTCAAGACTCGTTTTTTTAAGAAGCGGGTGGATTACAGCATTCTTAGAGTAAGCAGGGACCTGACCAGAAACCAGAGAAGCAATAATTATGGAGAGCACGCTGGGACTGATGGACTGAAAAGCACTTTTAAACAAAGATGAGGGTAAGAGTTAGCAATTAGCAGTTAGATAAGAACCTGACCTCAAGGTGGAACTCTTTGTCACAATCAGGAAGTGCCAGGCACGGAGCTGAGCAAAATGCGGCCTTCAGGTCGTCCATGGCCTGTTGCTGCTGCTGCTCAGTCCACTCGAAAGGCACATCCTTTTTCAGTAGGGCAGTCATAGGTCTCGCCATCTCAGCATAGTGTTCTACGAACTGGCGAGAGTAGTTGCACACCCCTAGAAAACTCCGAAGTTCAGAGACATTTGTAGGAGTTTTGATAGTGGTCACTCCTTGAATTCTGCCACGATGAGGCTGCACTCCCTGTGGTCCCACAAGGAGACCAACAAACTGAACCTTTGACCCGCACCACTGACCTTTAGCAAGAGAAATCTTTGCACCTGCAGCTGCGAGCTGACCCATGATGTGGACCAGCTCGGGCAGATGGCCATCCAAGGTACGCTTACGAACAAGAATGTCATCGACATAGATGAGGGTACCTCGTTCTCGAGCATCAGCTTTGTCCAAGAAGATGTTCAACTCAGATGGTGAGTTGGAGTCCAAGGAGTTGACTGAAAGAGAGTATTTGTATTTTAACAGAAGTTGACATAGTTTGTCTCGTTCAACTCCAATGGTAAGAGTATCAGCTTGGTCCACGACCTGTTCAATGTGAGAGAAAACATCAGAGGGCGGCTCTGATGGAAGCTGAGTTTGTGGTACTGGAGGCTCTGAGCTCGGCAGGGAGCATGTGGTTTCCCTATGCTCAGGGTCACCAACCGCAAGGCAATAGAGGTCAAGGCCAGGAGGCAAAACAAAGGGCAGGGGGTCTTCAACACCCGCCCAAAGTTCCCCCTTTTCCAGGTCGATAAAAGCTTCAAAGCGCTTCAAAAGGTCGCCGAGGATCAAAGGCATGGCACTACGCTCACAGATGTACACGGGGTGTGTCAAAGTCGTAGGACCGATCGTGAAGTGGAGAAGAGACCTGGATGACAAGATCATGTTACAAGGAGAGAAAACACGGACAGTTACTACACACTGATTGTTTTCTGGAGGTCTGACTCCTCCTCCGGCAGCAATGCAAAGGCGGTTCAAGATAGGATGGTGCATGAGGGTTAACTCTGAACCTGTATCCAGGAGAGCATTGCAGGGGGCACTTGTTCTAGTTTCACAGATACCAGGGCCTCACCAGCTCTTCCCTTGGACAGGTGTCCCAAGAACACTTTGGCAGACTCGACACCAGGGGGCGCCGGACCATCGTCACAGGCGGATGAATCGGATGAGGTGGTGCTCACTCCTCACCCCTGCCACATGGACCCAAGGGATAAAGCATCAACCACGCTCAATGGTCAACTTTCCTCGCAGGGTCACACCCATTAGGACAGTCGGATGGTTAAATGTGTGATTTCCCTGGTGATAGGGGGCAGTACATACCTAAATCACTGCAAGCAAGCTATCATTTTTGTGTTTGAGTAAGACCCTACTAAATGACGGCCATTAGGGTAAAAAATCCCTGGGAGTGCAACCTCCAGCAAAATAACAAACACATCAGACTCCGTTTCATCACTGACAACAAGTGAAGAGGTAAATGTGTAAAACAACAACGTTTATGAATGGTGAAAGTTTTGTAACTGCTTGTTACAAATCAGTAGAAGGAAATTTGACGTGTAATATGGCATCGCCCAGAGACTTAGGCCCGCTCCCATGTATTCTAGTTATATGTATGTTACAAAGCCACCAATATTTGTCAACCACTGGGCATCAATTTAATCATTTTCAACAACATTTTGGGAGATGTTTCAGTAAAAACTACAGTTTATTTAAATTCACAGATGGTTACTAACAGCTCATGACAGGTCCAAAGAAAATTAGAGTTATGCTAGTCCTTGTTTTTATATTTAGTCTATTTTCGTTCAAACGGAACATTTATAGCATATTTTCTTGTGTTGTTCTTGCTGCTCTTTTGCTTCTTCTCTAATCTATCCACTTTGCGTCAGCAGCTTGTTAACTGAAGATGCATTGCTGCCAAAACAAATGGAGACAACACTTTTAATGAACTTTTCAATGAATTACAAGTGAGTGTTTTTTTTTTTTTTTTTTTTGTTTAAAGATTTACAGTAATTACAAAGCTCCACCATCATCTCTGGGCTGGACACAGATGGACCTGATATCGACCGCCTCTTCTTACTTGGACCTGGACAACAAACAGCAGCAGCTCCCAAAATGTCAGCCTACTCCTTTAATTAGGTGAGAGCAAGCCAAACGGCTCTGACGTATCGATACTGACAATGATGATGATGTAGCCAGACACCTTCAGCTCTGAACACTAAGACTAATGTGAAATTGAGCCCCTCTGGTTGCCATCTGCAGCAGAAAATACCTGACTCTCATAAACAAACACGGTGTGCCTTCACTTTCACAGCGGCTGCTGCTCCGGGCCCATATTCACACAGCAATCAATGAGGGGATCCCACACACAGACATATAGGCTGTGAAAATTGGCTTTCTTCTCCTTCACAAGATTCTGGTGATTATCTATATACTGCTGTTGATTGGAGATTGATCGCGGTTTGAAATTAAACAGCAGTGGGCCCCCTTTTTTGTGATTTGTGCAAGGCCGAATGCGCAAATGGAGGATTATTGGTAAGAGAGATGGGAAAAGAGGGAAAAACTGAGATAAATTGCCAGCTGAGAGCAGAGTCCAGAGAAAATTACCATCTTCACGAGATCTTTCATCAGTTATGAAACACCTAATACTGTATTTACTTAAAATAAGTGAGAAATCAAGTGAGATTATTTGTGCTATTTTCAGCGTGAGTTCAATAATCTTTCTTGAGCTCAGTTTTGTGTATATGTTCAGGCATACAAAGCATTTTAGGGATTTTTCCTCAAATTTAAAGGTAGAAGGTTTAAAAAAAACAGTTTTTCCAATAAATGATTTAAATTGAACACTTTTCTTTGTGCATCCTGAACTCCTATAATCAAGATCATTTAACATTTTTATTTTTATTTTAAAAAGGTCTTTAATTCACTTTATAAGCACACCTGCCTAACAGTTTGTTAAAACAAATATGTATTCAGCCAATAAGATTGCAAAGCTCAGTCATCCAGATGGGGTCAACACGACTTGCTGAAGCATCACACTGGAGAAAAAAAAGATGATTTGGGAGACTTTGAACCTGGCATGGCTGCAATTACTCATGTGTGTACTTCAGAAGCTATTGATATGGTACGTGGTAAATGGCCTGTTTTATATAGCTCTTTCTAAGGTTCTACAACCCCCAAGGTGCTTTGCAATGCACCAGTCATTCACACATTTACACGCTGATGGTGATGAGCTAAAATGTAACCACAGATGCTCTGGGGCCCACTGACAGAAGCGAGGCTGCGCTACACTGGTGCCACTGGTCTCTCTGACCACCCCCAGCAGTTAAGTGTCTTGTCCAAGGACATGACTGTCACGGACCGAGCAGGGCTCAAACCGGCAACCCTTGTTTAACGGGGTGGGCAGTTAACTCCTCTGCCACCATCACCGCTATAGATTTGAACCCATAAACAGAGGATGGTCTGGAAAAAATGGGAAGCCTGGTTGGTCATGACAGAAATGCAACAATTGCTCAAATATTCACTGGTTTCAGTCACGCTCTGCAGTAATCCATCTCCAAACCACAACACCTCACTCCCGACAGACCACAGCAGCAGAAGACCACACCAGGTGTCACTCCTGTCAGCTAACAACAGGAAACTGGGGCAACAATTCACACAGGATTATCAGAACTGGACCACAAGAGGTTGAAAAAATGTTCCCTGGTCTGATGAGTCTTCATTTCAGCTGTAACATTCAAACGGTCAGGTTACCAACATGAATGAAAGCATGAATCCGCCCAGCTCACCTGAGTTCATCCATCTTCTGATGGCTACTTCAAGTAGAACACCATGCAAAGCTCAGATCTCCCCAAATAGTTTTTTTAAACATGACAATGACTTCACAGTCACCAGATTTCATTTCAGTGTTAAATTTGGTTTTTGGATGGGGTGGAACAGGAGACTCACATCATGGATGTTACTGTCTGAAGCTGGACCAGAACTTCTGAGGACACATTCCAGCACCTTGCTCATTTAAGACACCAACGCAAAGTAGACCTGATAAAAGTAGTCAGAGAGCATGTTCCTCTGTCTGATATCAAGTAAGTTGTTCCAAAAGTAGAGAAAAAAAACTCATCCCAAAACAGAATGGGGTGAACGTTACGAAAGGCATCAGACACAATACATGTATGTGTTGTTAACCACAGTTTAGGATTTTTTTTTAATTTGATTATAATTTAATCAACAACTAAAACTGAGAAGTGACTTTGAAAGAGTCCCCCTAACACAGCTGAGCCATAAGAACTATCTCCTCTAAGAAAGACAGGTGATTGATCACTAAATCACTATCACTAAGGGATCATGAGCTGGTTGATGGGCGAAAAAGTGCTGCTTAAAGACGCTCAGACCTGGACATATTATCAAATGATTGCTAAAAACAAAACAGTGGCAATAAAAAGATTTTGCAAGTTTGATGGAACGTGTCTTGATAAGATACAGCCAGAGCTCTGCAGGCCAGTAGACAGCCCAGAATATTAGGTTTATTCATCATAGGGAGCATGTTTTGTAGAGTACAAATAAAGCTGCAGTGAAAGTAGTGTCTGGTTTCCTCTGTCTCGTGCGCGGTGATGAGCTGACACTAGAACATAAAAGCAAACCAAACAAGGCCTCTGCTGCAGGGGAAAAAACATTTTTATTGTAACCCCAGAAGCAATTATATTCAGCAACGAGTTAGAGAGGGAGTTACTTTGGGAGAAAACTTCATAAAACTCTCAATTCTCCCCTTTTTATTATTTGCACTATCTTTAAGAAAAACAGCCATGTTAGCAGAAGGCAGACTAAGAGATAAGTGCACACACTCTGACAGCTCTGTTCAAATTCATATTAGCCAGAGTCGGGTTGGAACTACCGAGGTTTAACTCATAAAATATTCAGGGCCAGGGCTCAAATTGCACTTAGAAAGTATTTAGAGTGGTATGCACAGCAGAGCGTAATAAGCAGGAAAATGCTGCTGATCTGAACCCAAACATATGGTGATCTATTTAACATTTTATATGTGATGTAAGGCTAACGGATGCTACTTCAGCTGATGTTTCTAAACAGGAATAAAACTCTGCAGGAATGACCAAAGGTGGAGTAGAAGACGAGATGGTGAGAGCCAATCAGAGCACCGACAGAGGGATGCGTTGCCTTTTCCAGCTCATGTTGGAGGTTTTACGCCCAAATAAACTCAATTTTACAACTGTGCTAACCTGATGTGAACCAGAAAATGGACCTATACAACTGGAAAAATCTCCCAGCAAGCTTGCACTGTCATTTTTCTTAGTCAGACTCTGTGGTGCCCTGCAACTAATCAGAGAACAACATATTCTGGCACAGTACAGAGGCTCGTTTCATCTACTGAATGGTGGCAAAACTGCACATTTATGTAAAATATGGAATTACTGTCACCTTGACCAGCTCAGTGGCCTAATGGTGTGAGTGTCCGCCCTGAGACTGGGAGATTGTGGGTTTAAATCCACGTTTGGGTAATTCCAAAGACTTTTAAAATGGGACCCAATGTCTACCAACTTGACATTCAGCATTAAGCGGTTGGATGGGGGTTAATCCATCAAATAGTTCCCGAGCATGGCCGTGTCTGCAGCTCATCTCTCCCCCAGGAGATGAGTCAAATCCGGAGAAATAATTTCACCAGTGTATGACAACTAATGGGACTTTAACTTTAACTTGATCCTGGCTTTGAAATTACACTCAATGTTCCCATTTAAGATTGTAGCGTAGTTAACTACATACTAGGATTTAACACTGTTTGCTATCAGTTTGGTTAGATCCTGAGAAAAGATCAAACAAGTTAACAAATGAAGCTTCTATTATATATAAAAATCTAGGATATCATATATTTGATAGAAGTTCATATGCCAACGAGCTTGGTCTGTTTTAATCCAAAGATTAATTTTTAATTGAAGATAATAAAATTTAATGGCAAAGGTTTATTTATTGAATCAGAAGTTTAAAGGAATCTTTGCTTATTCAATAACCAAAAATATACACCATTCTGTGTTTCATTTCAAAGAAGAGTCTTAAGAATTTATTACTAACACTTTTAAAAATGACAATTAGATATGACAATTTAGAAATGACAATTTTAACAGACAATTTGATATTAAAACTTGTTTTTAAAAGCAAACCTGTGACTGAGTGGAAACGAAAATGAAATGCGAGGTTTTGGATGCGTGAATGAATCTCAGAAGGTTTCTTTCAGAGAGAGAAGCACGTTCTGGGTGGCAAACGCTGTTTTGCAGCTAACTCAGTTGTTTATTAGAGAAAACAGCATCGGACACCATCTGTGTGCTACCTCACCCATCAGACGACCCTTTGTGTGGATCTGGAGGTCACAGGAGGATGTTGTCAGCCTCAGGGTGCTAGGTCCGTAGAGAAGACCCAATTGAAACCGACTCTCTGGTCCAAAAATGTCGCAGGACGGGGTGGATTTAGCAATTTGGGGGCCCAAGGCGAACACAGACATGAGGCCCCTTACACTAAATTTTCGACAATCTTACCTTTAACTGGATTTGCGAAACTCTCCCCTCTTCTGACACGTTATTTTCCCTTTTTATTAGTCCTCCTCTTTTTTCCTGTTTTTCTCTCACCTTTGAGTGCCTTCAATATTTGCTCTGCTTTCTTTTTC
>SSNQ01000085.1:990707-1012547 GCA_006942095.1 Nothobranchius kuhntae
AAGCACTGAAGAGAGCTCCGACTGCCAATCCTTTCATGCATGATCAATCAAATGCAAATCACTCCTCAGGCAGAAATAACAGATCACGGATCACTTATTCATTTTCATGTTTTCATATGTTTATTACATTAGCCACTTCACAACATGACAACACTCCTTCAGGCTTGACTTATTTGTGGAGATAAAACATTTCAGCACAGAGTCAGTGGCAGAGTTGTGTTTCTGTTTCCAATCAGAGGAGATATGTCTGAATATCAGGAAGTAGGACTTCAACACCTGCCATGTTCTGCTCCCCACTCAGCTTGCTCCCTTCTAGTTCCTGAAACAGGAGCATCAGCGTTTTTCTTCCACAAAGATTGACTCACAAGTTATTCGTTTAGTACGGAGCCCCTCTGATGACATGGTCCAAAAAATAAATAAATTGTGGCCACAAAATACTATTTTGAGGCCACATTATAGCTATTTCGTGCCCACGAAATACTTATTTGTGGCCACGAAATAGCTGCCCAGCCCAGATGTGCTCACTTGTGCACCCGTGAGCCGTGGTTCCGCTGGAACGCGTCTGCAGCTGTAATAGATCAGCCTTTTTCCCCATCACTTTCATTTTTTAAATAGTAATTCATAAACATTCGATACCATTACAATTTCCTTTGATTTCATTTTAAATAAATATTTAGAGTGCCCAGGTAGCACATAAAAAATGCTATTTAACAGTCTTCTTAAAGTAGGAACGTTTAACCTGTGTGGCCAGAGTGCTCTCCTTCCTTCTGCTCTGCGTAAACCTGAACTGATCACCTACTTGTGCGTAATCAAATGTCTGTAGGGAAATAATAGCCATGAGGTTCACTTTTGCCTCAGACGGACTTATTGCTGTTTTACGGTGTGGCTGAATCTGCGATCCGCTGCCCTGCGGACTGGAATAACAAATGCTGCAGTAACAGGAGTTCTGGTCAGGTTCGGAGTCACTGGCTGGAGCGGACCCGACTTTAATACGTCATCCCAAAATAGAAGCTAATATCTTAATGTGGCGAGGCAAAGGTGGTATGGGGTTTACTGGTACTAAACAGAATGTTAAGTAAAAAGATTAAAACAACGCCACCTTGGGAATTTCACCCAAGAAAAATAAAATTGGTACCTTTTAGGCACACATAGGTTCAATGCTCTCACAAAGGCGGCAGAAACAAGATGTACGCACAGTCCACAATTTTATTTCATGTTTTGTTAAAAGGACAGCAATTTAAACTACCAATTTAAAAATAGAAAGGAAGAATTAAAACAATGGAAAGAAAATAATACCAGGCTGGAGCTTACCAAGGTAAGGTGGACCCACTGGAGGTTCTAGCAACAACACAAACTAAATACTAAAAATCACCCGAAGCACCAGTGAACAGTCACACAGATGTGAAGGAGGGCCCACACCAACTCGCACACAGAAGAACCACTGCCACCACCCTTGGCTCCAGCATGGACAAAACAAATCAAAGTTAAAAACCACAATAAAATAAACTGTTAAAATGTACAATAGTGCTCCAGAATCCTCGTGCATCAGAGGGGAGAAAGGATCTCCCTTTCCACTCCAACCAACACGCTGGGTGGGAGAACGTCTGGCGGCGGAGCACCAGCACTGGTTAAAATCCTCGGTTATGCTCCGAGTGAGCGGCGGCCCAAACAGATCCCAATAGGTTGGTCCGCTCTGTCTAACCGCTCCTCGGTTGAAGGGGGTGGGGGTGGTGGTGGTGGTGGTGGGGGGGGGGTCACAGTAGTGACTCAAAAACACTTTGTCATAGCACCACAACACCTCGGGCCCTAGAAAGAAAAATGGTAATAAACCGTATTAACCCAAGAAAAGAATATTCATACTGAGCGTGCAGGGAGGGGGGGTGCCGCACATACATACCACGCCGACAGCAATACATCACCTAGAAGGCAAGCACGCTTCTTTTCCAACAGCACGCGGTAATGTTACAGCTTTCGTCAGGCTTCCAAATGTCGCCTCTGTCTGTATATAGCCTATATCAGTTATCACCAATCTGCTTTTTAACAGCTGATCAGAATACTCACCGCGATCCACACGCATCCAGTTTATGCTGCCACTGTTCCAAAATACAGCTTCTGTTTGGGCAGTTCAGCTACTTCCGTAAACAAGGAAGGAAACACTGCCCGAGTCTGCTTTTTATACACCCACAGCTCCCCTACTGGTGACTGGCGGGGTCAGCAGATTACCTCATCCTGCTATTTCATGGCCACAAATAAGTATTTCGTGGCATCAAAATAGTATTTCGTGGCCACAATTTATTTATTTTTTGGACCATGTCATCAGAGGGGCTCCGTATCAATAACATGAGGAGAACATTATTTGAACAATTTTTTAATGGGAAATTATTAAACAGTCTTAGGAACCAGGCTGAGGTAACAAACTCAAAGTGAAATACTAAAAGTGCAAAACATTAAAAAATGTATAATCTTTCTGTTAAGTCCCTTTTAAATTTTTCGGAATGAACTTTGACTCCTGCACACAGCATAGAAGACAGAAGAGTAGATGCCGCACCAACCACTACTGCCCATGTTTGGCCGCATTTGTGGGTTCTACTTTTTATAAACTCTATGGTTAACAGGATGACTTAGCTAGGCTTTAGCTCCGGAAAATCTCCGTGGAGATCTGGATCTAGAACGGCGAAAGAACACGTTCATAAACCCGTTCACAAATGCGGCAGCTTATTTACTCACAACTTCATCCCAGAAGTGCAGTGGTGTGTTTTTCATGGCTTCAGTCCCGGCAGCGGAGAGGAACAACATCATATATGGCATCCAACAGAGATTTCAAACTGATTTCCTTCAGTCACGCACTCCCTCCCTCATGCTCACACATACACATATAACCTAAGACTAACAAAAATGAACGTTAGACACCCACTCACGATCCTCATACACACCCTATTCACTCTGGTCTCGGTACTGCTGCACAAGGGGTACAACCATCACCGGCTCCCAGATTTCGCCCTTTTCTGCTGGGGTGATGATGAGCAGGCACCCCCGCCCAAAGCTGAGCAAAGCAGCCCACCGCCCCAGACCCCAAAAAGACGGCCAGCTCCCCTTCCTAGCCTCCAGCCCTGGGAAGCCAAGTGACAACAGAGGTGTGCTAAGACCCCTAGTTTCCCTCCGCCTGCTCCAATACAGTGTTAGTGTGTGTTGATGAGGTGTATTCCATGGCTGTGGTGAGGGGGCAGTGCAGGNAAAAAAAAAAAAAAAAAAGAGACAACTTGGTCTTTGAATTATTATTTTTTAACACTTGTATGTTTATCCCATTCAAATGGCCTCTTGTGCTGCTGCTAGAAATTTGAACAAGTTTAAAAACTTACTTTATGTCAAATGTTTTTAATAATTATTATATACTACTTGCAGATTGACAATTAAGCAAAATACTCTTAAATACAGAGGGCCTTTCCTTTGGAATAAACTACCACCAACTTTTCAAGCTACACCTGCACTTTATTCTTTTAATTAACTGTTAAAATACATGTTAGTCTCGAGTAACACATGATGACTCTGTGTTTCTTATATTTGTAAACTGTATGTGATTTATTTTTGTTTTTGTTGCTAACAAAATAGTTTGTCTACGGGGAGGTGAACTCATAAGACCTTAGGGTCATCTTAACCTCTCCAGCACAGTACAAACTATTAATAAAATCATAAAAATAAAATAAAATGGCCACCGTCATTGCAGGTGTCTGGAAATATGTTTATTTAGTTTTCGTAAGAAAATAAATAAGGCTGTGCTCCACCATAACATCCATGATATATCTATTCTGAAATGTTGACCTACCATGGTACATAATATGGTTTGTTATCCCCTCTGTATCTTCACTGGCTGGGTTTTGGTGAAGGCCTTGATTCCATTTATTTTATGTACATATTTTTATGAATTGTGAATGTTGTTAAGTTTTACTCATTGTTTTCTATCTGTTTTAGTTTATTTTACTGCAAGGCTGTTAGTTTTAGTTTTTGCTCTCTGTTTTGGAATGCTTCACTAGTAAAGATGGATTTCATTGTGTACTGATTTACAGGGCTGCTGCATTTTATTCCATGTTGCATCAGTAGATTCATGCCATCACTCTAAGATAAAAAATATCTTTTTATTAGCATTTTAAAATAAGAAATGTTAATAGGATAACTTTAAATATTCCCAAATAATTTGATTATTTTTGTATTTTTTTATGCCTCCTGATCCAAAGTGAGAGGAATGAGAGAAGATGTTATGAGGACTAACAAAAATTTGATCCATCTTTTACAACCTGAGTCACTTATGTTTTAACCACACTGCAAACTCTAACATTTTGTTCATGAACATCTGAACTTCTAAGTCATATTGTATTTTTTCAAAACAGAATGTGATCACTTTAGTATGTTGTCTGGTTTTTAATGTGACTTCAGTCTGAATGGCCGTGTCACTTTTCAAACAGCAGAGGTAAGTTTACATGAAGACAAGCTTCCCTTCATCATTTGGTCACATATTTACCTATAGAGGAAACCAGAAAGCGGACTTTCTCTATTTTAGAGCTATCAGCTGTTCGTGTTGTGTATGACATTGCATTAGGAAATAAAACATCAACATTAAACATTACAGCACTGCAGCTTGGCCTTTCTCATTTGAACAAAACAAACATTCTTATGTGCATTCTACACTATGGGAGGACAAAAAAAAGAAAAAAGAACCAATGCCTGAAAGTCAAATTTGCTGCAGCTTACAGCCTTTACTTCAAATGCACAAGAAAAAGGAATTTGGCAGTGCAGTCGGAGGGAAATTCCCTGGGTGGTTAGCAGCATGTGGTTAAAAGCTTCACGTCTCTCTCAGTCTGGACTCTCGTGAGAACAATTTCATAAACAAGACCTCTCATAAAATGAATTCAGTTTGGGTAATGAGGGAGCAATATGGAGCGGGAGCAGGCAGAGAACATTTCTGAGTTTAAATCTCCATTATTTACACCGGCCCTCCTTTGATATCTTGGGTTTCTGCATAAATTCTGCCATGTCGATTGTCCAGCTGAGCCCATCTGAAGGTAAACGCAGGGGAACAACATCGGCTTGATGTCAATGATGTCAAGTTACTGAAACATTTTCATCATCCAGCAACAGTGAGAGGATGTTTTCAAGCAATTCCCTTCATGATTTAGTAATTCCTAATTGACTCAAATGGATCAGAGGACTTGTCCTGTTTGTCCTTCCTTTCCTCCCCTTTGTTTTCTGGTTCTGCAGTCGTTATTTTGCTCACACTCAAAAGGTATCTTGACGCCTTGGTGTCATCATCTTAAGTTTTTCTCCCCCCCCCCCCCCCCCGACAGTTCCAGACGTAACATTCCAAGCACTTGTGATTCTCTGCTCCCTCTGTCTGGCAATCCTATCAACCCGACCATCTCGCTCTCCAGCACCACTCCATTCTCTGCTTATGTTTGTTTAATACTCGGTGGAGTTGTCTGCCCGGGATTGGGTGTCTAAGGTGCGATGCTGAGAGATTTCCAATTGATGGGATGGAGAGGGTGGAGAGTGAGTGGAGGTTATAGAATTGGAGGAGAAAAGTGAAAAGGCAGAGTCGATGGGCAAGCAAAGTGTTTTGGTCCAGAAAGTATCAAGGTGGACTATTTACCACACAAAGAAATAGTGAAAGTTGAATAGAAGCTCAAAAGACTTCAGTGGAGTGCAGGGAATTCATTTTTCATGAGAAATTGAACTGTTTTGTGTCAGCACATTGAACTACAGCACTTAATTCCTTCTCGTTTTTAATCCAACAATGGGCAAAGAGTTCAGCATTAAAACCATCAGGTGACTTTTGTTTGGTTTTTATTAAGTCATTGCCATCACTTTTTCTATCTGTTACGCTGTGATTTTAGTGGATTCATTGGGTTTATGTGAATAAAACCAAATAGTTGGGTCTGTCAGTGTCATGTAACACTTTTTTTGGAAGAAGAAAATATCATTTCTATAGCACCTCTCAAGATAAAAATCACGAGGCACTTCACAAAAACAAAAAATGTAAAAATATAAAAAAGAATTTAGATAATGGTTAAAATATATTTAAAATGAGCAAAAAATAGACAATTGTGATTACAAAATGTTAAGAAAGAGAGAAAGTGAACAGGAAAGAGGGAAATCAGTGGATGCTGAGGAAGGTGGAATGTGTGGGGAGAGCAGAATAAAGAAAGAGTGGTGAAGAAGGTCATACAAAATACACTTTGAACAAGTGAGTCTTCAGCTGCTTTTTAAAGGAGACCACTGAGTCCACTGATCTCAGGCTCAGGGAGAGAGAGTTCCAGAGTCTGGGGGCCACAGCAGCAAATGATCTGTCACCTGTGGTCTTTAGCCTGGTGCACTGCACAACCAGTAGGCTTTGATCACTGGACCTCAGGGACCTGCTGGTGGTGTAGGGACTAAGAAGATCACCAATGTAAGACGGTGCTTGTCCATGTAAGGCTCTATAGACCAGAACCAGGATCTTGAAATGAACCCTGAAGTTGACTGGCAGCCAGTGAAGCTGGAGGAGAAGCGGGGTGATGTGGGTGTGTTTGGAGGACTTGGTCAGACACCGAGCACAGGCATTCTGAACCACCTGCAGACGGTTCAGGGAGGTTCTGCTCAGACACATGAAAAGAGAGTTACAGTAGTCTAAGCGTGAGGAGATGAAGGTGTGGAGAACTGTCTCAAGTTCAGAGCGGGACAGAATGGGACTCAGCTTAGCAATGTTCCTAAGATGGAAGAAGGAAGAGAGAACAAGAGAACTGACATGAGAATCCAGGGTGAGAGCTGGGTCAAAGGTCACGCCAAGATTCCTGATGGAAGGTTTGGTGTGAGAAGCAAGCTGACCAAGAGAGTCTCTGACTTTGGGAACCAGCTTGTCTGGGGCACAGATGAGGATCTCAGTCTTATCTTCATTCAGCTGAAGAAAGCTCCCAGCCATCCAGGTTTTGATAGAGTCTAAGCAGGTGTGTAACAGCTGCAGCTTAGACATCTCATGGGGCTTAAAGGAGATGTACAGTTGGATGTCATCTGCGTAAAGATGGTAGGAGATTCCTTTGAAGGAGCTCAGGATGTGCTGAAGAGGGAGCAGATAGAGGAGGAAGAGCAGAGGCCCCAGCAAAGAACCTTGTGGGACACCATGGGTTAGAAAGGTGGTGGAGGACCTAAACTTGGAGACGGCCACAGAAAAGGAGCGCTCAGAAAGATAAGAGGAGAACCACTCCAGAGCAGTTCCTGATAGGCCTACCCAGTCTCTCAGCCTCTCCAGTAGCAGGTGATGGTCAACAGTGTCAAAGGCTGCAGTCAGGTCCAGGTGGACCAGAACAGAACAGTCCCCTGCATCACTGTGAGTCAGAAGGTCATTAGAGAGCCTAAGAAGAGTTGTTTCAGTAGAATGAGCTCTACGAAAACCTGACTGGAAGCAATCATAGATGTTATGTTCATCAAGAGCAGCTGTGAGTTGTTTAGCCACAACCTTTTCCAAGATTTTGGAGATGAATGGAAGTTTAGAGATGGGTCTGAAGCTGCTGTGGAGAGAGGCATCAAGACTCGGTTTTTTAAGATGCGGGTGGATTACAGTATTCTTAAAGTAGGCAGAGACCTGACCAGAAACCAGAGAAGCATTAATTATAGAGAGCACGCTGGGACCAATGGACTGAAAAGCACTTTTAAACAAAGATGAGGGTAAGATGTCGAGGGGGCATGCAGAGGTCTTCATAGAGTTACCGTATTTTCTGGACTATAAGTCGCACCTTTTTTCATAGTTTGGCCGGTCCTGCGACTTATACTCCGGAGCGACTTATATACCAAATTATGTAGGCTATACTGCGCTGCTGCGGGCCGACTCCGGACCAGCAATGAGCTCCCCTGCCCCGCTGGGAATAAAAAAAACGCACAGCCATCACCTGCTGGAGCCTGTGGCGCACCGTTACGTACCTGATCTGTCCCAGGAGTGAGCTCCCCTGACCCGCAGGGAACTAAAAATACACAACCATCACCTGCTGGAGACTGTGGCGCGCCGTTGCACACTGGATACAGCCCAGGTTTCAGCTCCTCTGCCCCGCCATCACTTGCTGCAGCCTGTGGCGCGTTGCTGCAGGCTGGCTCCGGACCAGGAATGAGCTCCCCTGCCTTGCTGGGAATAAAAAACACACAGCCATCACCTGCTGGAGCCTGTGGCGCACCGTTACGCACCTGATCGGGCCCAGGAGTGAGCTCCCCTGACCCACAGAGAACTAAAAACACACAGCCATCACCTGCTGGAGACTGTGGCGCACTGCTGCAGGCCGGCTCCAAACCAGGAATGAGCTCCCCTGTCTCGCTGGAAGGGTTTCAAACACCACCATCCTCTGCTGCAGACCGTGGCACGCTGCTGCACCCGCGTTGTTTATTCTGTTATTGTTACTGGTAGTTGTCTTGCAATGTGAAATGCTTGCTCTCAGATTTTGCAAGAAAAATACTACAATTTCCCCCCAAAATGCAACTTATAGTCCAGTGTGACTTATATGTTTTTTTCTTTCTTCTTCATTATACATTTTATGGCTGGTGCAACTTATACTCTGGAGCGACTTATAGTCCGGAAAATACAGTAACTAGTTTGGTTAACTCAGTCAAAGAAACAGGAGCAAACCTATCTAGGATGACAGGCCTGGTTGGAGTCGGGAGAGGCGGCGATAAGGCTAAAGGAGAGATGCTAGATCTAACCTTATTGACTTTGTCCACAAAGAAAGACAGAAAGTTCTCACAGTCTGCAACAGAGTGGATGGAGGCTGTAGGAGAGGCAGGAGAGACGATGCTGCTGATTGTGTTAAACAGCACCTTGGGGTTTCCTTTGCTCTGGGACACCAGGTTGGAGAAATAGGAAACCCTGCCGTCTCTGACTGCAGAGTTAAAGGATGTCAGAAGATTCTTTAGGTGCAGCAGATGGATGTGGAGATGGGTTTTCTTCCACAAGTGCTCAATTTTTCTGCATTGGCGCTTCAGGCTGTGAAGGTTGTCATTAAACCAGGGAGTAGGGTTCACTGCAGGAACTGATCTGGTTCTGACAGGACAGATGTTGTCCAGAATGGAGAGCCAATGCACGTTAAACTGAGAAGTTAAGGAATCTGGGTCGTTATCAGAACAGGGTGGATCAAAAGCAGCAGAAAAATTGCTAGCTGTGCTCTCATTAAGAAAACGAGAACTAACCATACGGCAAGCAGGAGGTGGGGATGCAGAAACTGACAAGTTAAAGAAAATGCAATGGTGATCAGAAATATAAATGTCCTCAGGACAAACACTGTCAGCATTTAGACTCAGGGTAAAAACAAGGTCTAGAGTGTGCCCCCTGGTGTGTGTGGGGCCAGAAACATGCTGGGTAAAGCTGAAGGTGTCCATAAGGCTGGAGAAATTCATGGCAGAGTGATCAGAGGGATCATCAACGTGGATGTTAAAATCACCAACAATCACCAGTCTGGACAGCTTCACAGTGGAGGATAGAAAGTCTCTAAACTCCTGAAGGAAAGAACTGTTTGGACCAGGTGGACGATAGACCACAGCACAGTAGAACGGGTCCTTACGCCCGACTTTAATCAGCTGCAGTTCAAAGGAAGCAAAGTGATCAGAGGTTGTAGAGCTACATGGAAGATGGTCTCTGAAAACAACAGCTAGGCCTCCACCACGACTAGAACCCCGGGGCTGGCTAAGAAAAGAATAACCACTCGGGCAGAGTTCAACCAGACCAGAATAAACAGATGTTTGCTGCCAAACTTCAGTCAGAAACAGAAAATCCAGGTTTTTAGAGAGAATTAGATCATTAAGCAGGAAGGTCTTATTGTTAACAGAGCAGGTATTTAATAGAGCCATGCTGAGTGAGGTGGAGGAATCAGAAACTACAGAAACAGCTGGAGTTAGTGGACGTAAATTAACTGGGTTAGATCCACGGTCTTTATAAAAAACACTTATGGAGAGAACAGGAGGAGAAACCACAGAGGAATGAGGATAAACCGACCCTAAAAAACTTGGACGGATGAACCGCGTCGCAACGCTGCCTGGTGGGAATGCGGAAGTGGCGCTCAAGTCCCCAAACAAAGGACAAGAAGCTAGAAGATCACACCAATGTTTACTAGATAAACCACACTTTAAGAGCAGTCTTATTCTCACCTGGATTCCTGCTCGTCTACCTCTTTTCTTCCGACGTTTTCCCGGAACCGGATAAACATCGCCGGAGGTGCCCTGGTTGGAATCATCGTTTGGCTCCAGGCCAGTGCGCCACTCAGGTAAACAAACAGGGAGGTATGTCCTTGATGCATCTTGGGCAATCGTGAACGAACGGAAGGACAAAAGAGTCTGGCGATCATAGGAGATGGTACCAGGGACACTACTGAAGAGGATCGCAGACAGGAGCAAGGTGGAAAAGAGGAGGTTAGTGAAGAAAAGTTAGAAAAAGTGGCCGGTGACTGCGGCTAAGCCAAGCACAGGCGCCATCTTGTTACCTACCGGAAGCGAGTCTAAATTTCAGTTTTGACAACATTTAGAAAATTATTTGTTATGCATGCTTTTTTTTAAGGATTTATACTCTTTGAAAGGAAATCAGTTTTTGTCTCAACACCAAAAATGACATTGACATATGGAATCATAATTTTTAAGTATTTCATTTAACATAAAAGAGAAACTTGTTTCGAAGACACTGATTGAAGCTGCAAAGGGAACATGCCTTTTCAGTCTTAGCGCTGCTGCTGTGGAGTGACCGCCCATCAAAAAGAAAAGGCATCATGGCTGCACAGGAACAGGCCCTGAACACCAGAGCAACAGAGGCCAAGATCTACCACACCAGACAAAGCCCAAGGTGTAGGCTATGCAAAGAGGTCCCTGAGACAATCCACCACATAACTGCAGGATGTAAGATGCTGGCAGGGAAAGCATACATGGAACGCCACAACCAAGTAGCTGGCATAGAAACATTTGTGCAGAGTATGGACTGGAAGCACCAAGGTGTGAGAAACACCCCCTAAGGTGGTTGAGAACAAGCAAGCCAAGCTCCGGTGGGACTTCCAGATCCAGACTGACAAAATGGTGATGGTGAACCAAGTAGACATTGTGGTGGTGGACCAACAACAGAGGACAGCCATTGTAATGGTCAATGTCAACATCAGGAAAAAGGAACAGGAGAAACTAGAGAAGTACCAAGGCCTCAAAGAAGAACATGAGAAGCCTGACGACTGAAGACATCTGTGGTGCCCGTGGTCATCGGGGCCCTTGGGGCCGTAACCCCCAAACTAGAGGAGTGGCCAAAGCAGATTCCAGGAAAATCAGACATCTCAGAGCAGAAAAGTGCAGTTCTAGGTCACCTCAGATACTGCGCAGAACCCTCAAGTTCCCAGGCCTCTGGTAAAGGATCAATCTTGGAAGGATGAGACCACCCACAGAGGTAAGAGATGAGAATATATATAACACTTCTACCTTATTTTATTACAGTAGTAGTTTAATCATTTGGCTTTAGATCAGTCAGCCACACGTTTGGTATCACCAACAGCTGTTAAGTGTTTGTGCAACTTCCCTAAAGTGTAGTAAAACGTTTACATCAGCAACCACCCAGGGAATCCCCAGAAATGTTATCAGAATGCTTCTTTTCTCTCATCATCCATCACAGTCAGGAACACGGTGCCATCTTTTTCACCGCCATTACTCTCATCTTCCATTTATACAAAGCTGGCATGCCTCCAGACTAGAAGATAGGCTTTATGAAAGCAACTTTTTTCCTTCCCCTGACGTCATATAATATCATGTTATCAGCCAAGGGACAACTGCTTAGATTGATAAGAGCTGTGGTCAGTCATTTAGAAAAGTTGAATAGGTGAGTGTTGGAGGTGAAATTATGTGTTTTAGTATATTAAGGTCCCGGTGTGGGCATGCTGGTCCTACCTCAACATGCTGGACGTGCCTCTGTTAATGAGCACTTCAGTTTCCCTGCCAGCCCTCTTTAGTCATCCCCATCGTGATGCAAATTGAGGCAAAAAGGCATCTTTTAAGGGCAGCATATGGCTGCTGAGGATCTTCCACTGATGTATTGTCATGGGAGCACCCCATCACCACAACCATCACACAAACGCCTCTCTTTTCCGAGGACCAGCTCTGAAACCAAGCCAGATGTCTGTGTCTTAAAAGATGCCCCCCTCTTGGTCCTGATGTCCCACTGTTTTATTGGCAGCAGGCTGTGAATGCTCAGGCTATTTCAATGCAGCAGCTGTAATAAGAACAACTGTTATTTTTATGGCAACGGTTTTAATAACCGATGAAGATGGTGATTAAAAAAAGTCAAAGGTGAGTGAATTATACATTTGGGAGTTAGACTGGAAACCCACTTTGATCTATTTTTCTCAGTATTTTTTTATATTTTATGTAAAAGCCCGTGGAAGCAGATTTTTAAAAAGTAAAGTGACGAAATAGCTTTGAACATGCCCACCTACAAGTTCACGCTGCCATTATTTAATCATAAGAGTTGCTGAATGTCTTGCTGCTTCCTCAGCAGGGGGAGGAATCTTTGAACCTATTTAGTCTTTTTATGTACTTTAACTAAAAACCCTAATTTGGTTTTGAGTTATTTTGTCTCCTTTTCACTTTTTCTTTGACAAAAATAAATTAAAAACAGGCTTAATATGTACTCTTTTGAAGTTTTGCAGATTCATCTCCTAGATTTGATGCGGTGCAATCAGATCAGTGGATCTAAACTAGGATGGAGACTTTTACAACATTTATTAAAACACTGCTCAGAGAGTCAAGTCAAAACCATAATTTCTATATTTAGAAAAAAAATTCAAAGTAAATTTTTGCGAATAAACGTGATCTGGTCATCATATAATATGGAAACAGCCAGTGATACTAACACAATCAATCAAAACAAAATTATGGTAAATCTAGAAAAGGAGGAAAACATGAGAATGTAACATTAGAAAATGAGATAATAAGGATTAAAAAATATATCTTTTTGTTAAGACCCAAAATGTTTTCTGTTTGTGTTACTCGCAAATGAATAATAATAATAATAATAATATATATATATATATATATATATATATATATATATATATATATATATATATATATATATATATATATATATATATATATATATATATATATATATATTGCTACCTTCAGCACCTCCAGGCTTTATCTTCTGCTGCCGAGCTGCAGAACAACAACCAAGTCAATCAGGAGAGAAATCAACAACAAAACTTTTTGATTATTTGCTTAGGGTTAAATGGAACAGGATGCAGATTAAAGAATGTATGTGAAAATATTTACTTATAAAGAAGGTACAACAGAATGCTGCTCAGTTTGTGTTTTGGAGCAATGAGATGAATGTTCTTCCAGAGGTGCGGTTCTTTCAACAACCAAAGCTTAGAGCAACTTTTTACCCTTCATTTCATTTTGAACAATTACAATTTCAACACACACACAATAAAAAAGGACAAAACATGATATAAACACAAAATGTCCAATAAAATGATTTGTAAATACAAACAAAGCATTTGAAAAAGGAGCAGAATGAAGCAACGGCTTTTTCAGTCTTATACCAACTTTGCTATACAATTTCTTAACTGATCTGATTATTGTTTTTAAATACAGATATAAATACACTAAATACATAAACAAATATATACACATATTTATATGTATATGTATGCATGCATTTATATACCTACACAAATGTCAAAGTGCCAACACAAACAAATTTACACTTGCTTTGAGTCTAACCCAGTTAGGAGTTATTGTGTCTCATTTACTCATGTATGTACTTATTGTATTATTTTTGAACTGTGCAATATTTTTACTTTGCTTAACGTCTTCGAATAAGCCATTCAACAAAGTCTTCCCTTCCCATTCTGTTCATAAAGGTGCAATAAAATAATGAAGAACAATCTCCTGTGGTCAAATGTAGGTACTGCAGCCTATTTTTCTAAACAGAAATTAATTTTGTCACTGCCGTTCCATGAGTTACATAGCTGTTTCCAGCTATAGATCAGTGCCAGAAGATTCTAGATGAAAAAGACACACACACAGTAAGTAAATCTGTAGATAAATGCATTGTAATATCTGCTGTTAGTAATCTTTGGTATTGTACGGTAGGGAGCACTTTTATGCACTTTTTACAGTAGTATGGGGTCTCCAGCGGTCAATGGGCAGTCAGGTGGGGTACACCCTGGACAGAGCCAGTCCATCGCGGGGCAACACAGAGACACGCAGGACAAACATTCACACGCACACACACACACACACACACACACACACACACACACACACACACACACACACACACACACACACACACACACACACACACCAAAGGACAATTTGGACAGACCAATCAACCTAACAGTCATGTTTCTGGACTGTGGGAGGAAGCCAGAGTACCCGGAGAGAACCCACGCATGCACTGGGAGAACATGCAAACTCCATGCAGAAAGATCCCAGGCCGGGAAGTGAACCCAAGACCTTCTTGCTGCAAGGCAACAGCTCTAAACACTGCCTCACCGTGCAGCCGGAGGTGGGAAACCACAAAATAAAAGGAAGACAAGAGATGAAACAAGCACAGTACCACATGCAACATCTTCTTCTGTGCTTGGGGTCCTGATATGCATGACTGGTTGCCAGTCTGTCTCATTGAGAAATCACACACAAATACTAAGAATCCAGAATTCCCAATTAACCCATCACACATGGTTCTGGTATATGGGAGGAATCAAGGTTACCGGGAAAAGAAACAAGCAAATAAAAACAAAAACATGCAAGAACATGCAGCAAGTTCACAGTCGAGATTAAGCTTCCCTGCCAGCTCAGAAAATGCACATACATGGCAATATGTGTTATACACATGAAACAATGGAATTTAGATGAAGACCAATCAGATGTAACTTCTAAGTGTACTAACTATCTGATTTGCCTGATCAAACAGCTAATATCACACAACATGTAGGTAAGGTGGCGTTCAGTGATGGTGCATATCACGAGAAACCACGCTTTGCTTTTTAATTGGATGCAGTGGATCTTCTCAAAGATAAGATAAAAAAATATACGAAACACATTTGGATTTAATTCTTGTACTTTTCTTTGCCCATTTGATTTTGTTGAGCCTTTATAAGAGGAGGAGGATGAGGAGGTTTAATGGAGGAGAGCTGGATAAAAAAAAGCTGAAGAACGACTGGAGGTGACACAGAGACAAGTGTGGATTTAAAACATGAAAGGCAGGAACGGGGAGAAAAGGGTGTGGTGTGTGTGTGTGTGTGTGTGTGTGTGTGTGTGTGTGTGTGTGTGTGTGTGTGTGAGAGGGTATGACTTGGGCCGATCCTTTGGATTGAAACACCCAGAGATGGAGAGCGACTCATCTGAGATAAAAGAGGGAAGTGGAAGCTGCTGCTGTGACAGCTAATGAAGAGCTCCTCCAGCCGCTCGCTCCTCACATCATTCTCTCATTGTTTATTGATGCCTTAATCAGAGCTCCAGGCCAGAGTAAATGATCACTCATGCCAGTCACATTGTTCAGAGACATTTAGCATTAAAGCAATATCTTTTATTAAGGATTTTCCCATGTTGTGCTTTAAAATGGAAGAAATCCCATCTTGTAGGAATCAGATCATTTACATGTTTTCATCAAAATGAAAACATACGTCTGAGCTTGTGCATTTGCATGAATATATCTGATCATGAAAGGGGGCTCTGATGCACTTGCTGACAAATAATTAAAATACCTTTTTTCTATAGCATAGACATCAGGACCAATAAAAAAGTCCTTTTGCACAGATTGGCTAAAAAGCCTAAAACACCCCAATTAGACTACACCCTTAAGCCGGGTGTACACTGTGCGACTTCTTCACTCGCAGCGTTCAGCTTCAGCTCAAACTGTACGACTTCCTCGCAGAGCAGATCTCACGAGTCATGTGCTCACACTGCACGACCCAGTTCTCACATGCGACCTGACTGCTCACACTGTACGTCTGGAAGCAACACGTCAGCCCTAAAAATGTGCTAAAAATAGCAGTTTTTACTCAACACGTCAGACTTTCTTGTCTTGTTTTGCCTGTTGTCCTTCAGGAGTGCTGCAGGAGGACACACAGGGATTTATGGGGGTTGGATGAGGAAAACGAAATAAAGAAAGTAAATCTGTGTTTAGTGATCAGTTTAATTTGACATGAACACGACAAACACGCTTTCTTGACAATCTTTGTGAGTAAAAAAACGTGTAGAAACAAAAACGAACAGCGTGTGTCATTAGGGAAATAGCGAGCGAGCGGTGTTGATGCAGGATTGCGCATGCGCCGTGAGCGGTTCTGATACTTTTTGGGTCGCAGCTGCTCGCAGCGCCGCTTCAACAGTGCGATACCCTCACGAGGGACGAGCAAAATGTCAAACACTACAGAAGTCCGTGCGACCTCACGACTGCTGATCGGTAGCTGGTCACGAGGTGTTAATCGCCTCTCGTAACCCCCTGTACACTGCACGACCGCTCGGCGCAAAACTCGCCCCGATGTAGTGGATTCTCGCATGACTGGAAAATCGGCTCAAAAAAGTGAAAAAGTCGCACAGTGTACGCCCGGCTTTATTATCATGAAAAGTGTTAGCATGCAAACATAGAAACTGTACACTTATGTGAAGCAGGGATAAAATCACAAAACAAAAGTTACAAAGTCAAAACTATTCGTTTAGGAAAATCCAGATCAATTCAATAATTCACATTATTAGACAACAAAGTACAACAAACATTATGGCTAAAAACGTATTAATTAAGATTGTTAGAATGTTTTTTAAGTCCTTGTTCAGTGTTAAAGGTTTTGTGCCAAGTTATGAATTCAAAATACCTTTCCTTTCTTTTCTTCAAGGAAAAAGGAAATATAATCAATCCCAAATGCTTGAGCTGAAGACAGATCCTTACTGTTGTGGTCTAGAAGTTTATAAAGGAAAAAGACGAGCTTGTATAAGTATTGTAACTAATGTATCCTCAGTAAAAACATGAAAATAGTCAAAGTACAGTTTTCTATTGAAAAAGTGTTGTATCAGTAATTTGAGGAAATCATGAAGCTCATCATTTGTTTTTGTCAGAGTCTAAGAAAAAGTAAGTAAAATTTAGTTTTTTATATTCCCTGTAGTTAGATAAGTAGGAAAAAAAAAACTATTTGTAACCAGACTAGTCATTCTCCTGATCCTGCTTAGCTCTATAGCTAACAACTAGCCATGTATGTGCAAAAAGTCATTAAAATGAACACATAGTGATCTTTTTCTCTGCTTGATGACTTCAATAATCATATTGACTGCAAGTGAAAATATTAAGTTAATTACATTTGTGACAGTGTGAGCGTCCTGTCATTGGCCAAGGGGATGTCCCTTTGGCTGATGGGTTGTCATGTGTAACTCTCACCCGCAAGTCTGGGGATCAAATCCTGCCCAGGCCCTTGTTTCTCCACCTTGCCACATATTGTTTTATGCTGAGCTAAAGCTAAAGGAGTACTGTCGGATCAGAAGAATAATTGGGCTAGTTAAAAATATTTTTTTCCTACTTATTTAACTATTGAAAATGTGGAAACAGACACAATTTTACTTTGGGGTGGAATATGTCTGTACGTCTAGAAATGGGCTGCATGGCGGCGCTGTTGTTAGCACTGTTGCCTCGCAGCACGAAGGTTGCAGGTTCGAAACTCGGCTGCGGCCTTTCTGCGTGGAGTTGCGTGTTCTCCCCATGCATGCGTGGATTTCCTCCGGGTACTCCAGTTTCCCCCACAGATCACAACATGCCCTCTAGGTTATAAATTGCAAGTCGCTTTAGATAAAAGCGTCTGCCAAATAAATGAACATTAACATAAACATAAATGGCCCAAATGAGGTCCAGCTGCCAGGCAAAACTCAAAGAGACTGTTTGTTTGTAAGAAACAAATATGTTGGAACCATACAGATTTCTTTTTCTTACATCTAAAACTCTTAAATTCATGAATTCTCACCAAACCCGAGCTGAATGCTGATTTTCCGTATTTTGGGGTATAATATAACCAAATATTCAATTCATTAGACGAAAGCATGAATGGAGCAACAGTTACAGACTTTTGTCACCTTCTTCAGTGGCTCAAGGCCAATAAATAATTTAAAATATGGTAATGAGAATTAGAGCTTTGTTTTATTTTATTGAGATATTTTATGTTTTTCCTTTTTGTCATACAGAAGTCCACATGCAGTGAATAATCAGTTCATGCCTTACAAGAGAGAGAGAGAAAAACACAAACAAATAACTAAAATTAAGCTGGATTCTTTTACCCGTCCTTTAATGTAAAGACAAAAACAGAAAAAAAAACAAGTTCCAAAAGTCATACTCTCCATCACTTTGTCTCATGTCACCTTAGCCATCTTTTGCTGCTGCATTTCTGGCTAAAAAGTTAAAAAGAGCACAACAAACCATTGTCGTTACTGCAGCTAATTAGCAGGTTCCCCTAAAAAGGCTGATAGCAAACGAGAAGAATGGAAGCCTGCGGGCCCACCATCGAGCATGATGGATGGATGACACAGCCTTCCTGCGGTAATGGCAAAGATGAGCACAGCGGAGGGAGGATGGGGGGTGGGGGGTCATCCTGAGGACAGTGGGACAGTAAACCGGTCTGTAGGACAGTGATGTCCTTTGGAGCTGCTGCTGCACAGCTGAGATGAAAAAGTGAAGCACAGAGAAGATGGGAGAGTGTCTGAAGGCTTGTGGTGAAGGAAGTCCCCATATGAGTGTCTGGAGCAAGTCCTCCAGTTTATCACATACATTTATCATTAAACAAATGAATTCAGCAAAGCCTGCAGTTTTGTCATTTGTCATTTGTTTTAGTTTTGGAAGCTTTTCCAATTAGTGTGGTTATTTCTGTCTGTTCATCACTAGTTTTCTGCTCGTTAACAGCAACACCAGCTAAATTTCAAAGATTTTCCAGACAGTCTGAAAAGTCAAAAAGGAAAATTGTGTGCTTCATTCCAGACATTATTGTGAAACTGACACAAACAAAAATGTCATCTATAAAAATGTTCAGGGTGTCACCTCCTATTTTCACCAACCATGACGTTTTTCACACTTTCTGAGGGAACAAATTAGTAAGAACGTTCCATGTTTGTGCAATCATTGGTTAAGTGTCGTATGATGTAAAAGTAGGGTTAGACAGCGGCGCTAAATAAGATCAAGTTTGTTGTCTTACTCTGCACAAATGGTCAGGTTGGACAATGACAAGAGGCAGACTGGAAAAGGACGCAGAAACAGTATTTAGGTTATTTTTCTAGTAAAATGATGATGTTAAAAACAATAATCTTGTCTGTTTTACTGTTGTGTGAGTAAATAAGGTTTGAAATGATCAGGGTATAAGCTACACACCAATGTGTTCTAAATAGAACACAGTACAAGGGGAGATTCCTGCTTTTATCTCCTCTCTCTCACGCACACATGTATACACACACACACACACACACACACACGTCAATCTCAGGGGTCGCTCCTCAGCACCTTCTCAGTCTAAAGCTGTTGTCATGGTAGTGAAGTTGAAAGCAGCAGGGTGGAAGTTTGGTTCATCCTCCCGTGGAATTGGATTATTTCTGGATGAGGAGAACACCACCCTCGCCCCCCTCCCTGCAGAGATGGACACATGCAGTTCATCATGTAGAAACACTCCCACACCACTGGTGTTGGAGGGACGGAGAGAAAACTGGTCTTATTTAACACCAATAGCTTTTTAAAAAAATCCATTTTCAGCCAAAATAACTTAAATAACATGCATTCTGTATTTGACTGATTAAATAAATAAACACATATATAAATAAATCAAAGACTCCGATGAAAAGGTCCACAAAGCTGCTATCTTCTAACTCTAAATAAAGGGAAAGTATCTAAAAATTATTGCAATGAAAAAGGAAAAAAAAACACAAAGACAAAAAATAAATGTTTAATTTCAAAAGAACATTTAGCTTTTTTTTCACCACATTGTAAATCTGGAAACTGTATTTGTAATGTTGTTAGCTGTTTTGATATGAATTCAAAGGTCATTTCTGTTGTAGAGTTACAAACCTGACATGTGCTGTTAAAATGTTAAGGAGGGGTAACATAAGAAAGTGGACTTAAAAATGGGTTTAATTGTTATAAAAGATTCTAAAAACAAGTGCAAACAGATGGTGAGCATTATTAAAATACTGCAAAATGGAAATTTCTCAAAAAGGTTGACAGTTCAAAGACAACTTAACAAGTAAAACACCTGGTTAAAACTTAAAATCCACAAAGTTGATAAAAGTCTTAAAACCAAAACAGAGTTAATCTTTAAAATCCCAAATCCAGAGATCATTAAAGGGACTATAAGGAAGTTTGACAGCCAAAACATGTATAGAAATAATAAATTTCTTCTTCATACATTCTCCTGCAATGCCCTGGTCCTGTAGAGTGAGCCCTGGCATTTTTACTGTGATTGCCTGTTTTTCTGTAAAATCACAGAAAAAGAGAGCTGCTCGGGTCGAGCAGGCTGCTTCATACGCGTTCACGCTCAGGCATAGCCCGTAGCATTTGCTGTCAGTAGCTTTAGCAGCAGCAGAGAGAGGCAGTGCCAACTCAGCGACAAAGTCGCTGTTCCTAACGCCTAGTGATGAACCTAGCTACATTTCTGAGGACCTTTAGCTACTTTCTGTAGAACTTTCTTCTAGATATTTCCTGCAAATTAGCAACAAAACAACCATTTTCGCTCCGAACCGTTCTATGGATTGACGTTGTTTCAGGTGTTATCAAGGATATAAAAGTTACAGATACAATGAATGTTACTGGTATGTAGCTCACCTTGTAAGATGTCTGACCCACATGCAAAAGACTTGTGTTTGATTCGGGGTGTGAACATTTTAGAGTTTTTTTTTTTTTACATTAATGGTATATTTTTTACAGTAAGATGCCCAGATTTGTATTTGAGACTCGCCGAACGGCATTGAATTCACAGATAAAAAAAGATGTGGGTTCAGCTTTCATTTTGGAACAATTTTTCAAGCAAGGGAAGGGAATGATCTGAGCATGCAGGAAGACTGACCCATCATAAACCTTTGTCAGCTGTGCTGAAGAGAAAGGTACAGAACCAAATTATTTAATTATTTAGCTGCGTGTTCTCCTGTCCTCTGTCCTCCAGGCCACACACGCACACGGGACTGTCTCAGCTGTTATTTTCGTTAAGGAGTGTGCACAAGGGCGTCAGTTTGTTTTCAGAATTGCTGGGCACAATAACCATACACTTGAGTGGGGTTTAAAAATTGCTGGGGACAATAAAGTAGGCTAGCACAGGGGTCGGCACCCCGCGGCTCTGGAGCCGCATGCGGCTCTTCCATCCATCTGATGCGGCTCTCTGTGCTTGTAAACAAACATCAGAGCTTTATACTGGGCACTGTGTTCAGCGCGGCTCGGAGCGCCCATGGTGGACAGTGAGCTGAAGATCTGTAGAGGGGTTCGCAGTGCAGTGCAGAACCACGGTGCATGCGATAAGATTTCCTCCCACTGAAGCGGTCTGGAAACCCAGTCTCTCTGAGGGATGTGCCACTTGGAAAAATGTTCTTTTTATGAAATTATGAAACTTTGGCTGAATAGCGCTTGTTCCCGTCTCTAATATGGAGACGCATGACGCATCCAGTCTGAGGCAGAATAGCTCTTCAGCTCAGAAAGCACCTGTAGAGACATTTGATCACGCGTAAAGTTTATGTGGAGCAGAAGCGGTCGGGCCACGGCAGGTGAAATGTTCCTAGCCTACATGAAGTGAAACTGTTTAATTGTATCATTATTATGTTACTGGACACGCTGGTCTGGTTGGTTACCAGTGTTTGAAGTGGAAA
>SSNQ01000085.1:1012573-1026285 GCA_006942095.1 Nothobranchius kuhntae
GGTCTCCAGCGGTCAATGGGCAGTCAGGTGGGGTACACCCTGGACAGAGCCAGTCCATCGCGGGGCAACACAGAGACACGCAGGACAAACATTCACACGCACACACACACACACACACACACACACACACACACACACACACACACACACACACACACACACACACACACACACAATTAAAATAATGCTGATAGCGTGGACTAGAAGCCAGGTGATGGTTTACGTATTTAAATGATGATCAGGCTGATGTAAAATGTAATCTCCATCCACATCCAGACACAATTATCCTCTATTCTTTCTCTATTTGCTCTGCTCTTGTCTGGGCTGACAGTGCGTGCGGCGCGCCTAACTAGCGGCTGATGCACATTTTAGGCATTTGGAGAGGTGGGCTGGATGCTTTGCTTTTACTGGAAGATGGTCCACTTAACGCACGGGTGTAGACTACATATTAATGACAAATGAATGAAAATTAAATTGTGAGTTTTTACTTCATATTTTAGAAATAAAAATGATGGGGGAACACATTTATGACGTCTTTTTAAACAAAATTTCCTAGCGCGACCTGCCTGCTTCACTTAAGTCACTGCTTATTAAGGTCCGTCCAAAATTACCGTGGCCCACCCAAAAATGAAAACCTGGCGCCGCGCCTGTTATAAACCTCTGCAAATTGTTGTTCTTCACTTTATCAAACTCAGACTTTGTACAGCTAATGTCAAGATGTAAAATTATGAATTCAGTCGAGCTCTTCCGTCCCTCCCTGTCCTGCTCTCCTTGAAACCCGACATCGGCTGTCAGAAGCGGGAGGTGAAGAAGGAGATGAGGCAAACAGAGTGAGTGCGACGTAAAGAAACCAGACTAGTGTGGAGGTGAGCAAAACAGCTGGAAAAGTGTGGGTGTTTAATCCCCCACGGGTGCGATGCCAAAAGTGTGGGTGTTGAATTATCTCAATAAGAAAAGTGTGGGTGTTGCATCCCCCCCATGAGATCTGAGCTGGTAAAACAAAAATCCTCATCAGCAGGCTTTTTTTGAAAGTTGGGGGGGGACACAGCTGCCAATCACAAATTTTGCCGGGGACATGTCCCCGGCGCCCCCGGTTAAAATGACGCCTATGAGTGTGGACGTACAGCATGCGCGCCTCAAGCACGAGCCTACTATTGAAGCTGCTGTTACGCTTTTGGCCTGAGGGGGCAATCGCGAGCATAAAAATTCAAAGTCCCTTTAAGATCATTACTCTGTCAACTATGTTGACATCAACAAAAGATCCCTTTAGATCAACTCAGAGTTCTACCATTTTCTTTTTAGTAAAAACTCATCAACTCAGAGTTAAAACTTTTAGAGTTAAAACTCATCAATTCAAAGGGGTTTAAACCAACACGAGGCCTGGAGGACAGCGGAACCTCTGCACTGCTGCCTCCCAGACTGCTGTATGCACAGCCTTTTTATCCCAGGTGTAGGTCATCAGAGGGATTCAGCTCAGCTGTGCTCCTCAGCAGCCTGGAAGAGAAGAGGAAGAGGGGCAGTGTCGGGCTTGATCCTGGCTCCTGCAGTAAGTAGGTAAGTACATTTTATTTATATATTCTTACAGTAGCACTCATCACAGACAAAGGATCACAATGTGCTTCACATGGATCAAAAACAAAACAAAAAACAAACCTTAAAGTCACAAAATCATCCATCCATCTGATTATCTGAACCCGTCAACGGGCCAACTGTGCCAGTCAACGGGCAAGCAAGTGGGGTTCACCCTGGACAGGTTGAGGCACACAGGACAAACAGCCAAGCACACTCACACCTAAGGACAATTTAGAAGCTGGAGCACCTGGAGAGAACCCACGCACGTACAAGGAGAACAATCCTTGCAGAAAGACCCCAGGCTGGAAATTGAACCCAGGACCTTCTTGCTGCAAGGTAACAGTGCTTCACAAAATCATAATGATTTTAAAACAGAAATAAATTGAACTGAGAAAATCAAAGTCATGAAATTATAAAAATCATTAAACAAATGAAAGATGATTACACATTTGAGTTAAAAAATAAGGAAAATAAAAGGTTTAGGTAAAAGCAGCTTTAAATAAAAGGGTCTTTATCTGTTATTTAAAAGTGTCCACTGTCAATGCTACGTAAGGATAAAGGAAGATCATTCCAAAGTCAGGATGCAACAGTCTGGAAGGAGCGATCACCTCAAATTCATACCTGGTCTTTGGAACTTCTAGAAGGTTCTGGAATGAGGACCTGAGAGCTCGGGTTTGAGCATAAGGCTTTAGCAGTTCAGTAATATAGGGAGGAGCTTGACCATGTCGAGCATTGAAAGTTCTAGTGGGGATTCTAAAATGAACTCTAAAGTTAATGGGTAACCAGTGCAGAGACATCAGAATAGGAGTGATGTGAGCATTGTAGCCATACTGTAAAACAGAAGATGGTGTGGTTTCTTCTTTACAGCAATAATCTCAAATAAGTGATAAAAGAGCTTCATTCACAAAAACAGATCACTGTCAGTTTTACACAGATTTTAACATAATCATGTAGCTATTAGCAGCAATGACCACAGCAGTTCTGTCTAGGGCACTTCATTTTATTTTTCTTTAATTTATTTATTTGTAAACCACCCTTTACCTCCAATCAAGATGGCCCAAAGTGCTGCACACTTAAACCATAAAACATATAAAAACATATAGCAAAATAATTCAAGCAGAAGGACAAGAGTTTCCAGAGTTGTCCAAAGTCAGTAAAACAAAAAGGAGACAAATCACAGAAGTCAATGGTCTGAATCAACTTGATGACAGTGAGCAAACATGCAGAACCAGCTTAACATTAAAACTCTGCACTGAAGTAAGCCACCAAATGTCCAGTGGTAGTTTCACAGTTTAGGTGCAAACACAGAAAAAGCCCGGTACCCCCGAGATTTCCTTCTCGGCACCACCAATACGTCTTGCTTAGATGATCGGAGAGTTCTGGCTAGAGTGCATTTAGACACCATTAAAGACACGTGTTGAAGTGCCGTACCTGAATGAGACCTAAATAGACCCTTTTACTACCTACGTCATCAAAAGTTGCGCGCACAGCCTGGCAACAAGAGTGAAGGCTTCCTCATTCACACTCGATACTAAAACAGCGTTTTAAACCCTTTGTTTTGAAGTTCTGAGCACATAAAAATGTCGGATTCAGTGTTGGGAACGTTACTTTAAAAAAGTAATTAGTTATAGTTACTGATTACTTTGTCAAAAAAGTAACTCAGTTACTAACTGAGTTACAAGATCATAAAAGTAACTAATTACCAACAAAAATAACTACTTAGTTACTTTTTTCATTAAAGAATGCAAGAATTACTACAATAGTAAAATATAAATGACTATTGACTGGAACATAAAATGTATGTCAAAATGTTTTTTATAAACCTGAATAATTTAAATAAATAAGCACTTAACAGGAGGATCTACTAATAGGAACATTACACTTACCTAGACTATTAAAAGGTCACTGTGTGATATTTAACAAGACCCCAATCAGCTAACATTTAAAATTGCAAATAGAAACACCTGTAAAGGTTCCCGAGCCTTTAAATGGTATCTCGGTCTAGTTAAATTACAGAAATAAATGTAATTTTGCACAGTATTCTAATGTTTCCAGCTTCACATAATTGTGTGTGTTTTAGTAGCATTTCTGTTGCTGGTAATCTAGTAACGGTTAAATAAATAAATAAATAATTATCCTTTAAAATTACACTAGAAGAGGCACAAATCTGATGGAGGATTTAAATGTACTAACGTGGGTCAGACCCAATGACAGAAGAGCTGAAGCTGGGTGGTAAACACACACAGGTAGTTCTAATAACACCTGAGCTCCACGACGTCTGAGACTGATGCATCAGTGTCACAGCGGGACTAAACACATGATCAGAAACAGGTTACAGCTGGATGATCTAGGAAGGCAGAATATCAGGATGTCTGAGCGGTGAACAGGTGAGCGGACCTTCGGGACGTCCCGCTGTCACGCCAAGAAGGGCACGGCTCTGCAGACCCGCAGATTCGCTGCTGCAGATTCCCACCTGCAGCAGCGAATCTGCGGGGGGTCTGCAGCCGTAGACTATTCATCGCATCTTCCTCGTTCTTCACGGGCCGTGATGCTCTTGGATGAAAACATCTACCTCTTAGCTCCTGGTCAGCTGATGACAGCTTCAACACACCGCGCTGCTTCTTATCAGTAACAGAAACAACGTTTTGATAAAAGAAGACGTAATTAATTAGTTTGCTCGTTACTGAAAGAAATATTTTTTTATTAACGTGGTTATTTTAAACAACATTATTCCCGTCATTGCTTTGTTGTGTCTGCAGCATATGTGACTGAGACAGTGAGGGTCTCCGCCCACCCGGCCAGTCATCATCGTGTTTGTAAGTGCGTTACCGACACCTCTCTCTCCCTGGCCGCAGCTGAAGTGTGGCGGTCAGAAAGCCTCACACTGTTGCTCAACGTTCGGCAAGCACATAGTAACGCACAACCTTCCGTCCCCAGTAACGGTAACGGCGTTGCAACGGCAGGAAAAGTAATTAATTAGATTATTCCGTTACCTATAAAAGAACGCCGTTAGAAACGTCGTTATACTTAAACGGTGTTACTCCCAACACTGGTCGGGTTGTTGCGTGTATGGATGCCAGAATCGCTTCTCTTCAAGCAGTGGACTGAAACTTTACAGAATTCCGAAGGGAGCACATCCATTTCAACAAAATTGGAGGCATCTGTGGCTGCAGGCCATCAAAAGGGTTGATGAAAACTGGACTGAAAACACGATCCGAAATGCTCGAGTTTGTAGCGCCCATTTTATATCAGGTAAGGTAATTATGTACTAAGATTACATATAAATTTATACGCTGTATTTCATGCTTCAAATTAACATTTCATTCTAATTAATCTGTATTTTCCCATTGCATGTTAGTATAAACTGTATTTCTCTAAAATTAACACGATTGTACTCTGAGCACGCTAAAAAAAAGAAACCTATGCTATACTCACCCTGCCAAGCAGGTACAGTTGGCTGTGAAGACGTAGTTCTCTGGTTTGTTTACTATGACCCAAGCCTCGTACATAGCAGTCTTGTGTCCTTGTCTTTGGCTAGGAAGGACTTCTGCCTTCAAGATGCAAAACTCAGAGTCTATGTCATGATATTTTACTTTCTGTACGTGGCCACAGACAACATAGTAGTATGCATCTAACGATTTGTACGCCCGTAGCTTCTCACATGTGTACTTACTGGGCCTCTCCACTAAAAATGTATATACAGTAATCCCTCTTTATCGCGGTAGATGCGTTCCAGACCTGGCCGCGATAGGTGAAAATCCACGAAGTAGGGACTCCCAGCATGCCCCTCGCGGGGATTCCCTCCACGTCGCACCTACGTCACAAACCGCGGCTATAAACGGAAGTCGCCTTTCCAGCTCACCACTCAGTCATCGTTTCTACAGATTCATGATCAGAGTTTCCAACCTACCGATCAATCCAACGAACTATCAGCTCATAGTAAGATATCTTACTTACTTCTGGAAAGCCCGGCATTTCCGTGTCACTTCGTTGACGCTCGAACGCTCGGGGGTTTCCTAGATCAGCCGGCGTTTCACCGACGCTATCACTTCCGTGTCTGTGAAACCACGCTCCCTACAAGCTCAGCTCCCGAATCCAGCCGACCTGTCTGACATACAGTACTATATTGAATTATGGTATGATCACATTCTCTTTTTGTGGGTAAAACTCAAGAAAAAAACATTTTTTACCTGTTTTTTTTTAGTTTTATTACAAAAAGTGCATTTTATGATGAAATTGATGAAAAAAAACAAGAATTTCTTGATATTTCGCATAGAAAAATACCGCGAATCAGTGAAAAATACCGCAAATCTGTGAATTCCCCCTGAAAAATGCTCCAAAGAAAAAATGCGCGAAGCAGCGAATCCGCGATGAATGAACCGCGAAGTAGCGAGGGATTACTGTATATCCTGCCACTGGATATCTGGCCACGCACCTACATCTTCCACCCATTCCGTAATGCCACAGGGATCCGGGAGTCTGTTGCCATTCGTTAAAGTGAGTTTAATAATATAACATTCAAGATTTGCCGGTGATAACCCTGCAGCGTAGCTTGATAAAGCCTGACACAACGCCATTCTCTGTTGCCAAGTTGCACGCGCATTCTCGCTGACGTCATATTGTTTACTACAGTAAAAGGGTCTATACAAGGACCTGTAGTTTTATGTAAATCCTGTACCAGACAGGGAGCCATTTCAAGGAGGCCAGCACCGGGGCTTTCTGTATAATTATCAGAATATATCTAATTACAAAGGGACATAAACATTTATAAATAATCACATTAACCAATATTTGATGATGATGTTGAGATAGCCGTTTCTCACTCTGCTTTTAGAGAATGATGTGATCTTTTTAGCTTCATCAACCTACATGGGAGGTTTGGCTTCTGACCACATTTCCTCTCTTTACTCTCTGGGTTTGTATTTGATCTTATTGCTGCCATTTCTGTTTATCCTCCATAGAAATGAACACTAGTCCAACTTATCTCTCTGTCTTCTCCCTGTCCTCTCAGAGCCCTTTCAGTCCTTCCTGGTTCTGGTTCTTCTTAGGTGTGTTCTTGCTGTGTTGTGGTTCTAATTCCATGCTTTCGTTCTTTTTAAACACAGAAACAGTATTGTTTACCTGTTTTGTAGCTACAGTTTCGCCGACGGCTGCCGGCTTCTTCAGGCTGACACTGATGGTGGCGCGTCACTTCTTTCTCCGTTTATCTGCGCAGATACAGCAAGAACATACCTAAGATGTTCAAAGAGAAATACGGACAACAAGGAACGAAGGACTTCCGCCGTTTGGAGCGATTACACCAGAAACGCGCACGTCTAAGAAACCACCTTCGCTTCTGTTTAAGATGCCGGGACGAAAACATCACACCCACAAGCCTACAGCTGAAAACACCAATCCGGACCAAGACAGCACAAAATATAATAGAAAGAGCACAGAGAACACTGCTCAAGGAGAGGATAAGGAACGTCATAACCAAACAGAGGCGTGTGGAGGACGAACTGGAAAGAGGACACCTAGACTTGAAAAGGAATTACAAACTTGATAAACAAATGGAGGAACTAACTAAAGGACACATGATGGAAAAACAGGAAAAAGAGTTCATAAAAGTAAAAGAAAGACACATAGAGAAGCTAAACAAACTCATAAACAAGAACAAGAGGGGAGAAATACAAGGTAACTCCACACCAAACTCATGGGTATGTAACATTTCACAATACAAACTAACAGAAGCAGAAGAGAGCATATTAAAGAAAGGTTTAAACTTTGCAGTCACACCAAAAGAAATACCATATGATGAATTTATTGTAGCAACAGAACTAGCATGTCAACAGATCACAGATGAGGGAAAGAAAGCAGAACTTGGGAATAACGTAGTTGGGATATTAAAAAACTGCCAAATTCAACACAGCAATATTACAAAAGAAGAGCAATCAGCCAGGACAGCTTTATCCAAAAATGAACAGATAATTATTCTACCGGCAGATAAAGGAAGAACCACAGTAGTTATGGACAGAGAAAAATATAAACAACAGATGAACCAGATGACAGAGGACAAAAATACATACAAAATACTTTAAAAAAAACCCAACAGAAAACATTAAGAAAAACATGAAAAAATTACTGAAGCCACTGCACGAAAAAGGCAAAATAACAGAAAAAATGTACAAACACTGGATTCCCACGGTGAACATAACACCAAGAATATATGGAACGCCAAAAATGCATAAACAAAACACCCCACTTAGACCAATAGTTGACAGCATAGGTACACCAACATACAACATGGCAAAAGATATCAGCAGAATCATCAGCCCGTTATTAGGAAAGACATATCAACACTGCAAAAACAGCATAGAACTGGCAAAAGAACTAAAGGAGATTACAATAGAAGACAACGACATACTCATCTCACATGACGTCACATCTCTGTTCACAAAAACCCCAACCCAAAAAACCATAGTCATAGTAGTTAACAGAATCAGACAGGACAAGACTTTACGCAAAAGAACAAACCTCACAGCAGATGACATAGCACAACTGATAGGACTGGTAGCTAACTCCACTTACTTCACATACAATAACATAATATACAAACAACTGGAAGGCTTCGCCATGGGTAACCCGTTATCAGCCACCCTGTGCGAGTTCTTCATGGAAGACCTGGAACAAAAAGCCATAGCCACTGCCCCCCCAAACTGTAAAATAAAACTATGGAAACGCTACGTGGATGACATACTGGAAATCATACCAAAAGGACAAACAGAAACACTAACACAACACTTAAACAACATTGACGACACGGGCAACATAAAATTCACTTATGAGTCAGAAACAGAAGGCAGCATAGCATTTATGGACATGAAAATCACCAGGCAGACCGACGGGACCCTAAACATAAACACATACAGGAAACCAACACACACAGACCAATATCTATTATGGACATCAGAACACCCTACCATACACAAAATGTCAGTAATCAGAACATTATATCACCGAGCAAACATAATAACAGAAGAGAGAGACCGTAAACAAGAGGACAGACACATACAACACGCTTTAAAGGCCTGCGGATACCCGACATGGGCGATAAACAAAGGAAAACGGCAAACAACAACAGAAAGAGAAGAACAACCTAAGCAAAGAACCAGAAATCCAGAAAGACAAGAACCAAAACCAGTGATAAGCTTATCATACATCAGAGGCATAACAGAAAAAATAAGAGCAACAATGAAAAACACAACATAAACACACCAACGAAACCATACACAACAGTTAGAAACAGACTAGTGCACCCAAAAGACAAAATACCAGCTGGACTTAAATGTGGAGTCATTTACGAAATCCCATGCAAACTCTGCAATAAAACATAGATAGGAGAAACCGGACGCCAACTCAACACACGAACAATAGAACATAGAAAGGAGTGCGAGAAAGAGGCAAGTCGTAAACACACAAGAGCAGCAAAAGAAGAAGCAGAAAGTACAATAAAAAGTCAGCCGTAACAGATCATTGCTTAAGAGAAAACCATATAATGGACTGGGACAGCACACGGATCATAACCACCGAACAACAAAAATACAAAAGATGGATCAAGGAAGCAATAGAGATAAGGAGACGTGGATGTGGGACCATGAACAGGGACGACGGAGTTTACACGCTGGACCACGCATGGGACTGCATCGTCGGAGAGGGGAGGGCGGGCAGTAGAGGGTGACAACGTCCTCTGCTGCCCGCAGATAAACGGAGAAGGAAGTGACGCGCCACCATCAGCGTCAGCCTGAAGAAGCCGGCAGCCGTCGGCGAAACTGTAGCTACAAACAGGTAAACAAAACTGTTTCTGTGTTTAAAAAGAACGAAAGAATGGAACTGGTTCTGGTTCTGATAGATGTTTCTTCCAGTTACAATAGAGGTTTCATTTCCACGGTTAAAGGAGTGAAAGAAAAACAAAAACAAATGTATTTTAATTTTCCCAAAAATGAGCATGCAAGAGTTAAATGTTTCTATTTCAGTTAGTTGTGAGCTTTAAGGTAGCGAATATTAAGCTAAACCAGAAGGTCCACATTTTGATTTAAGGGCTGATTTGTAGTCCAGCCATCAGGAGCTTCTTTTGAACAACATTTTGAACCAACCAACATTTTAGTTAGCCAAGATTCCTTCAAATATTTCTTTCATGTGTTCTTTTTGCTAAAATTGAATGTTTTAAAATTTAGTATGTAAGTACCTTAAAGTTCACCTTAATATCTCAGTACCACGCCACTTTATTTTCAGATAAGATCCTGGAAGGGTAGCAACATAACTCCACCTGGCGTAATGACTCAAAAGACCCGCCTCCACCTCCACCCCTTCTATAGATACAAACTTGATTAATCATACTGCTGTTTCAGCACATAGACTCAGCCCACTTGCCCCCACTCATCTAACTGTATCACTAGAACATTAACCCTTTTCAGACTGGGCAGCAAACACTTGCCAGCACCTGCGTTTTCCACTCAGTATGAAAGGATGTAACTGAACTTCTGCATCACATACACACATTAACTTTCACTGCCCTATACAGCTCAAGCTTCTTGGCAGAAAAGCATTTTCCTGCTTAATGTCTCACACAGATGCCCTGAAATTGACAAAAAAAAAAGTGCAGAATAATTTTGCCCTCTTGTATCCCTAATCTACCACATAAAAGATTAATAAAGTGTTCTAAAATCATTTCAATCCTGCACCCTGTGTATTCAGGGCATGTCTCAGAAGGATCAGTCAGACAAATGTAAAATGTCACTGTACAACTTTAATGCTGGCCTGAAAATGATGCTAACAAATGTCAGCATCAGCTAACCTTCACGCTGAGCAGAAACTGCCATCTGATCAATTACATCTCGCAGCCCGCTGACCTTTCCATGATTTGTTTAAAGGAGAATGCCATTTGATTAGCCCTAATTGTTCCGCTTTGGCTGGTGCTACATCTCTGCTGTTAACATGAACGTCCTTCAGCTCGTGCTGCAGTTTGAATCAACAGGTAGACTTTTGCTTCAGAGTAAAGGATCTTTTAATGTTTTGTTAGACTTAGCTTGGAGGTTTATTCTGTAAAATAAAATAATCTAAAGGGCTCTTTTAAATCATATTTAATAAATGATCATCAACACATGCAACCTAATTAATATTAACACAAAATAGCCTATTAATAGTCCTGGAAAACCAGAACTGTGCTGTGAATTTAGTTCAAGACAATGTTCCCTTCAGTTTGTTCTATAAATTTGATTAAAAAATCGAAATAATACAGTTTAATTCTGTGTTAGGTGATTTACTGAGACATTAAATCATCCATTCATCCTTCCACTTTTCTCTGATTATCCTGGAGGTCACAGGGGCAGCAGCCTAAGCCGAGAGGCCCAGGCTTCCCTCTTCACAGCCACTTGGGCCAGCTCCTCCAGGGGAATCCAACAGTGTTCCCTGGCCATCTGAGAGACATTGGCTGTGTCTCAATTCAGGGTCTGCATCCTACGTCGTCAGCCGGATTCGTCGGCCGGTTACGTCACAGCGCCGCGACTAGGCCTGTCCCAATTCGAAGACTCCTTCAAATGTGGTCGACGAATCCGGCCTTTTTTTTGCCTGAATGAAGGATGGGTCCGGTGTATCCTTCAATAGGTAGCATTTCCCAAGATGCCTTGCGGGCCGGCCGGCAGAAAAACTTAAAAACAATGGCGGACAGTGAAGCGGGAGCTGTCGGAGAGGATTGCGCATATAAATGTCAGTATAAACTTGAAAACTGTTAGGTTAAGGACTTTCTGTGATTCATGAACGTTATTTTAGTTAGAAATGTTACAGTAAAAGTGCTTGTATTGTGGTCTCGGCTCGTATGTTCGGCCGCTCGGTGTCGTACTTCTCCCTCTACGTTTTCCCCTGATTTTAATAGGACTTTGTATTTTAGGGACAAAAGAGAAAACCAGGGAATTTATTAAGCTTACGGCGGAGATGGACCACATGATCACTGGAGCAAAGTATTTGGCGGCTGTGGCATGGAGGTACAATAACATCTCATATTTTAAAAACTCGTTTGAGTTTATTTTTTTCTGAGAAAACACGAAAGGAATAACCCGTTGTCGTCTTTTCTCTTCCTGTTTCTTTTCTTACATGTTTGTTAAGACTATTCTGGAGAAAATGGGCATCCAGGGGAAGGTGCCAGCGATGACCAGCTTCTGGAGCTGATCAGGGAGGACATGAGGCTGCAGAGGGAGGCAGAGCAGCAGAGGGCACAGGAGAGAAGGGAGAATTTTGACAGCTTTTTACTTCGCTAGAAAAAAAATGGTTAATAAAGATTAAACATGTACATATAAAAAAAAATATCTAAATAAAATCAGTTCTGCATTAAACTCTTGAATTTTATTTTGGTTTACAAATGAGAATTGTGTACTAGAGGGTATCCCGCTGGGTCTTAAAGTCTTAAAATGTGATAAATCGGTTTTGGTCAAATTAAGACCCTTTGAAAGTATTAAAGACTATTATCACATCTTTGCTCAGGCTCAGCTAGTCGAAAGTATTTTCTCCGAATTAGCTCTCCAACAGTCAAGGAAATGATTAAAGATCTAAATAAAACTTCGAGCTCCATCGTTTAAAGTTCCTTCTCCCTTCTGCTCAGCAGTTCCACGGTTGCTAGGCGACGGAACGTTCGCCGAGGGAGAGGCGGGAATTCATGAAGGCTAGGCCTGTCCAAATTCACAGCCGTTAACATCTGGTCCGGAATTTATTTGGTTAAGACAAAAAAGGAGGGAAGAATCATTTATGCCAAGTTGTTTCTACAACAGGCCTGTTTTAAGTCCAGCAGTTTCTTAGCAGCCAATTGAAATGTGTTCTTTGCTAACTTTACTTGGTTTAAGAATCTTACTAAAATAAACCTTAGAGGCTGCCTTATTGCAAAACCCAATCATACTTGTTATGTATACAAGTAAATATTAGCTTTGTAGATATGTTTTACAGATAGATATTTGTGTGCTAAAAAAAAACCATAACTGAAATATTTGTCATTCTTTATTGAAAAACCACAAAATACAGGTATACAGAAAGTGTGGGAAAATGATAATGTGAAAGTATTGCTCTTTAAATGTAATACTATTTATCTTTAAAAAGAAAAACTCTAAAAATGTCCTGTTCAGCAACATGACAGAAGAATGGTGGTCTGTCTGTCAGAATGTGCTGAACAGATTTGCTCTATCAAGAGGAGCCTTAATGTGTACGAGGTTCCCCTTAAATAAGAAAAATATGTTATTGTAATATTGGTTTGGGTTGGGTTATGTGTCGCCACATTAGCATGTACATGTTCAACCAATCTGGAATAAAGAGGGTTGATAGAGGACAAACAAGTAAATAAGAGAAAAATATAAAAACAACTAGGAAATCAACATAAAAAAAACAACAACCAGCTGCTGCACTTTTAAAGAAACATTTCTAAGAATCATCAAGAAAACGTGGGATGAACAACTAAAAACATGTAAACCATGAACAACAAACATCAACAAGCATGTGTCTGTGCGTGTGCTGGGATGTGAGTGTGAGGCCTCCAAGGATCAGGTGCGCTCTGGAACTGCCCCAAGCACCAGGAAACCAGCAGCCACCACAGAGCACAGAACCAACTCAGACCACCTCCCAGACAGCCGAGCACCTTGCTACAGATAACTCAGCAAGGCCACATCCAGAACCGGGCTGACACAGGTCATGGGCCACAGGACAAAGGAATCACACAGCAATTCCACCTGAAACAGAATAATTACAATTAGAATCAAATACAACTGTTGTTCAATAGGACATAGCTGTCATGATTATGAGACAGACTAAAGAGACTTTTAGCCAGACTGAAAAAATGTTGCCATTTAGCCATAGGTGGACAGTTGGGTTCTCTAGCATAGTCATAAGCCTTAGGAGAGTAAAAATACAGTATAGTTGCAAATTGCTTCAAGTTTTCAGAAAAAGATGATCTTTTCTTCTGATTTATTTTCTGAAATAACTCTTTTAGAACACCATCCAAACCAAGAAGAGAGGCACATGCAGTTGACATTAGAAGTTTCTTCTGAAGAATTTTGGTGACACTTTTCAAAGAAGAAATTGTTGCCTTCAATCTCCTTGTCTTCAGGGATTGCAGTCTAAGCTTT
>SSNQ01000085.1:1026295-1041552 GCA_006942095.1 Nothobranchius kuhntae
GTGTCTGCCTCACGGACTAAAGCTGGGAGCTGGTTCCACAGGAGAGGAGCCTGATAACTAAAAGATCTGCCTCCCATCCTAATTTTAGATATTCTGGGAACCACCAGTAAACCTGCAGTCTGAGAGCGAAGTGCTCGGTTAGGAACGTATGGAACAATCAGATCACTGATGTATGATGGAGCTTGATTATTAAGAGCTTTATATGTGAGAAGGAGGATCTTAAAATCTATTCTGAATTTAACAGGTAGCCAATGTAGGGAAGCTAAGACAGGAGAGATATGATCTCTCTTTTTAATTCTCATCAGAACTCTAGCTGCAGCATTTTGGACAAGCTGAAGACTTTTAACTACATTCTGTGGACTTCCTGAGAGTAATGAATTACAGTGACCAAAGCCTACTGGTTGTGCAGCACCAGGCTAAAGACCAAAGGTGACAGATTATCTGCTGCTGTGGCCCCCAGACTCTGGAAAACTCTCTCCACGTGAGCCTGAGATCAGAGGCGGAGCTGGCCTAAATGGCGCCCTGTGCGAGATTCCCCTGTGACCCCCCCCCCCCCCCCCCCCCCCCCCCCCCCCACACACACACACACACACAAGAAAAAACATTACACCTACAACTTTGTTTCAAATTGCGTGGAGTGTATACATAACAACGTTTGCTAACTGAATACAACATCCAGCTCCTGGCCACCTTCTCACCACTTGTCAAAGTTCTACTGAAATAGACACACTTAACGCAACATGATGGCATCATCGACTTGTACATTACAGATGTGCTGAAAGGCGAGAGTCTCAACTTTCAGCTAAAAAAAGACCGCTCTAGCTATTATAGTTTTTATTTTATGGCAGTTTACAGTTTAAACGGGATCATACTAGCAGGGCACCTCCAGCAGCCCGCTGCCGCTCCGTTTTTCATGGGGTAAGTAATAGCTCATTTCCCGATTCCAAAAAGAAAGAATGGTCCTACCAGCTCGCCACTTCAATATGAAGAAGATCAGTTCAACATGGGGAAAAAACCTGACCTGTAGGCCAGAGAAAAGCGTTCATTAGCACATCAAGTTCTATTCAGTTTACCGGTAAACATATCACGAATGTACAACAGGTCAATTATTAATCATCTTGACTACGTAGCTCAATCTATGTAGCGTTTGCTACAAACAAATACAAAAACAACAATAAAGGAAAACAACTGTCTAACAGACAGCATAGCCGAATTCAAGGCAACACATAACAATAATCATTCGATTGCTCTTGGTTTCAAGTTAAGCCCATTAAAGTGCTTAAGTAAATAAAAGTGTTTCAGAAACAGCATTTTTGAACCGGAGTTCTGCTCGCGGTGGGAACTCCGCCGAACAAGGTCAATTTTTATAGCGAAAACGATCGACTGGTCACTGACAAGTAAAAGGGTGTTATTGGTAGATGTTAAGAACACTTACCGCTGAGGTAAAATGAGAGTATAAATGAATTGAGGGGAAAAAAACGCTTTGTTTTCCAACGCCGTTCTACAAGCAACAAGCTTACGGCAAGAGCAGCTTTCATGGTTGCCGCGACTTGGAAGGATCCAATCAGGAGAGGGACCTCACATCAGCTGACGTGGGTCATGTGACAGGGAGTAGTTGATATGGGTTACACTTTGTTGTGCTTTTATTACAGAAATATTATTATCATCACTATTATTATTAAGAACATGCGATTTCTATGTTTTGTTTATGTATTGGTTGATGCAAAAAAAAATTTTTTAGAAAAAAAAAAAAAAAGGAAATTAAATGCCGCCCCCTGCAGACTGCCGCCCTGTTCGGCCGCACATGTTGCACATATCAAGCTCCGCCACTGAGAACATACCTAAGATGTTCAAAGAGAAATACGGACAACAAGGAATGAAGGACTTCCGCCGCTTGGAGCGATTACACCAGAAACGCGCTCGTCTAAGAAACCACCTTCACTTCTGTTTAAGATGCCGGGACGAAAACATCACACCCACAAGCTTTCAGCTGAAAACACCAATCCGGACCAAGACAGCACAAAATATAATAGAAAGAGCACAGAGAGCACTGCTCAAGGAGAGGATAAGGAACGTCATAACCAAACAGAGGCGTGTGGAGGACGAACTGGAAAGAGGACACCTGGACTTGAAAAGGAATTACAAACTTGATAAACAAATGGAGGAACTAACTAAAGGACACATGATGGAAAAACAGGAAAAAGAGTTCATAAAAGTAAAAGAAAGACACATAGAGAAGCTAAACAAACTCATAAACAAGAAAAAGAGGGGAGAAATACAAGGTAACTCCACACCAAACTCATGGGTATGTAACATTTCACAATACAAACTAACAGAAGCAGAAGAGAGCATATTAAAGAAAGGTTTAAACTTTGGAGTCACACCAAAAGAAATACCATTTGATGAATTTATTGTAGCAACAGAACTAGCATGTCAACAGATCACAGATGAGGGAAAGAAAGCAGAACTTGGGAATAACGTAGTTGGGATATTAAAAAACTGCCAAATTCAACACAGCAATATTACAAAAGAAGAGCAATCAGCCAGGACAGCTTTATCCAAAAATGAACAGATAATTATTCTACCAGCAGATAAAGGAAGAACCACAGTGGTAATGGACAGAGAAAAATATAAACAACAGATGAACCAGATGCTAGAGGACAAAAATACATACAAAATACTTTAAAAAAAAAACAACAGAAAACATTAAGAAAAACATGAAAAAATTACTGAAGCCACTGCACGAAAAAGGCAAAATAACAGAAAAAATGTACAAACACTGGATTCCCACAGCGAACATAACACCAAGAATATATGGAACGCCAAAAAAACATAAACAAAACACCCCACTTAGACCAATAGTTGACAGCATAGGTACACCAACATACAACATGGCAAAAGATATCAGCAGAATCATCAGCCCGTTATTAGGAAAGACATATCAACACTGCAAAAACAGCATAGAACTGGCAAAAGAACTAAAGGAGATTACAATAGAAGACAACGACATACTCATCTCGCATGACGTCACATCCCTGTTCACAAAAACACCAACCCAAAAAACCATAGACATAGTAGTTAGCAGAATCAGACAGGACAAGACTTTACGCAAAAGAAAAAACCTCACATCAGATGACATAGCACAACTGATAGGACTGGTAGCTAACTCCACTTACTTCACACAATATACAAACAACTGGAAGGCTTCGCCATGGGTAACCCGTTATCAGCCACCCTGTGCGAGTTTTTCTTGGAAGACCTGGAACAAAAGGCCATAGCCACTGCCCCCCTAAACTGTAAAATAAAACTATGGAAACGCTACGTGGACGACATACTGGAAATCATACCAAAAGGACAAACAGAAACACTAACACAACACTTAAACAACATTGACGACACGGGCAACATAAAATTCACTTATGAGTTAGAAACAGAAGGCAGCATAGCTTTTATGGATAAGAAAATAACCAGGCAGACCGACGAGACCCTAAACATAAACACATATAGAAAACCAACACACACAGACCAATATCTATTATGGACATCAGAACACCCCACCATACACAAAATGTCAGTAATCAGAACATTATATCACCGAGCAAACATAATAACAGAAGAGAGAGACCGTAAACAAGAGGACAGACACATACAACACGCTTTAAAGACCTGCGCATACCCGACATGGGCGATAAATAAAGGAAAACGACAAACAGAAACAGAAAGCAAAGAACAACCCAAAAAAAGAACCAGAAACCCAGAAAGACAAGAACCAAAACCAGTGATAACCCTACCATACATCAGAGGCATAATGGAAAAAATAAGAGCAACAATGAAAAAACACAACATAAACACACCAACAAAGCCATACACAACAGTTAGAAACAGACTAGTGCACCCAAAAGACAAAATATCAGCTGGACAAAAATGTGGAGTCATTTATGAAATCCCATGCAAACTCTGCAATAAAACATAGATAGGAGAAACCGGACGCCAACTCAACACACGAACAATAGAACAAAGAAAGGAGTGCGAGAAAGAGGCAAATCAAAAACACACGAGCAGCAAAAGAAGAAGCAGAAAGCACAATAAAAAAGTCAGCCGTAACAGATCACTGCATAAGAGAAAACCATATAATGGACTGGGACAACACACGGATCATAAACACTGAACAACAAAAATACAAAAGATGGATCAAGGAAGCAATCGAGATAAGGAGACGTGGATGTGGGACCATGAACAGGGACGACGGAGTTTACACGCTGGACCACGCATGGGACTGCATCGTCGGAGAGGGGAGAGCGGGCAGTAGAGGGCGACAACGTCCTCTGCTGCCCGCAGATAAACGGAGAAGGAAGTGACGCGCCACCATCAGCGTCAGCCTGAAGAAGCCGGCAGCCGTCGGCAAAACTGTAGCTACAAAACAGGTAAACAAAACTGTTTCTGTGTTTAAAAAGAACGAAAGCATGGAACTGGTTCTGGTTCTGATAGATGTTTCTTCCAGTTACAATAGAGGTTTCATTTCCACGGTTAAAGGAATGAAAGAAAAAAAAAACAAATGTATTTTAATTTTCCCAAAAATGAGCATGCAAGAGTTAAATGAGTTAGTTGTGAGCTTTAAGGTAGCGAATATTAAGCTAAACCAGAAGGTCCACATTTTGATTTATGGGTTGATTTGTAGTCCAGCCGTCAGGAGCTTCTTTTGAACAACATTTTGAACCAACCAACATTTTAGTTAGCCAAGATTCCTTCAAATATTTCTTTCATGTGTTCTTTTTGCTAAAATTGAATGTTTTAAAATTTAGTATGTAAGTACCTTAAAGTTCACCTTAATATCTCATTACCACGCCACTTTATTTTCAGATAAGATCCTGGAAGGGTAGCAACATAACTCCACCTGGCGCAATGACTCAAAAGACCCGCCTCCACCTCCACCCCTTCTATAGATACAAACTTGATTAATCATACTGCTGTTTCAGCACATAGACTCAGCCCACTTGCCCCCACTCATCTAACTGTATCACTAGAACATTAACCCTTTTCAGACTGGGCAGCAAACACTTGCCAGCACCTGGGTTTTCCACTCAGTATGAAAGGATGTAACTGAACTTCTGCATCAAATGACTTTGCAGCTTTGATGGGCATCAATGGCCCACATACACACATTAACTTTCACTGCCCTATACAGCTCAAGCTTCTTGGCAGAAAAGCATTTTCCTGCTTAATGTCTCACACAGATGCCCTGAAATTGACAAAAAAAAAGTGCAGAATAATTTTGCCCTCTTGTATCCCTAATCTACCACATAAAAGATTAATAAAGTGTTCTAAAATCATTTCAATCCTGCACCCTGTGTATTCAGGGCATGTCTCAGAAGGATCAGTCAGACAAATGTAAAATGTCACTGTACAACTTTAATGCTGGCCTGAAAATGATGCTAACAAATGTCAGCATCAGCTAACCTTCACGCTGAGCAGAAACTGCCATCTGATCAATTACATCTCGCAGCCCGCTGACCTTTCCATGATTTGTTTAAAGGAGAATGCCATTTGATTAGCCCTAATTGTTCCGCTTTGGCTGGTGCTACATCTCTGCTGTTAACATGAACGTCCTTCAGCTCGTGCTGCAGTTTGAATCAACAGGTAGACTTTTGCTTCAGAGAAAAGGATCTTTTAATGTTTTGTTAGACTTAGCTTGGAGGTTTATTCTGTAAAATAAAATAATCTAAAGGGCTCTTTTAAATCATATTTAATAAATGATCATCAACACATGCAACCTAATTAATATTAACACAAAATAACCTATTAATAGTCCTGGAAAACCAGAACTGTGTTGTGAATTTAGTTCAAGACAATGTTCCCTTCAGTTTGTTCTATGAATTTGATTAAAAAATCGAAATAATACAGTTTAATTCTGTGTTAGGTGATTTACTGAGACATTAAATCATCCATTCATCCTTCCACTTTTCTCTGATTATCCTGGAGGTCACAGGGGCAGCAGCCTAAGCCGAGAGGCCCAGGCTTCCCTCTTCACAGCCACTTGGGCCAGCTCCTTCAGGGGAATCCAACAGTGTTCTCTGGCCATCTGAGAGACATTGGCTGTGTCTCAATTCAGGGTCTGCATCCTACGTCGGCCGTATTCGTCGGCCGGTTACGTCACAGCACCGCGACTAGGCCTGTCCCAATTCGAAGACTCCTTCAAATGCGGTCGACGAATCCGGCCTTCTTTTCGCCTGAATGAAGGATGGGTCCGGTGTATCCTTCAACAGGTAGCATTTCCCAAGATGCCTTGCGGGCTGGCCGGCAGAAAAACTTAAAAACAATGGCGGACAGTGAAGCGGGAGCTGTCGGAGAGGATTGCGCATATAATTGTCAGTATAAACTTGAAAAATGTTAGGTTAAGGACTTTTTGTGATTCATGAATGTTATTTTAGTTAGAAATGTTACAGTAAAAGTGCTTGTATTGCGGTCTCGGCTCGTATGTTCGGCCGCTCGGTGTCGTACTTCTCCCGCTACGTTTTCCCCCTGATTTTAATAGGAGTTTGTATTTTAGGGACAAAAGAGAAAACCAGGGAATTTATTAAGCTTAGGGCGAAGATGGACCACATGATCACTGGAGCAAAGTATTTGGCGGCTGTGGCATGGAGGTACAATAACATCTCATATTTTAAAAACTCGTTTGAGTTTATTTTTTTCTGAGAAAACATGAAAGGAATAACCCGTTGTCGTCTTTTCTCTTCCTGTTGTTTTTCTTACATGTTTGTTAAGACTTTTCTGGAGAAAATGGGCATCCAGGGGAAGGTGACAGTGATGAACAGCTTTTGGAGCTGATCAGGGAGGAATTGAGGCTGCAGAGGGAGGCAGAGCAGCAGAGGGCACAGGAGAGAAGGGAGAATTTTGACAGCTTTTTACTTCGCTAGAAAAAATGGTTAATAAAGATTAAACATATAAAAGAAATATCTAAATAAAATCAGTTCTGCATTAAACTCTTGAATTTTATTTTGGTTTACAAATGAGAATGGTTTACTAGAGGGTATCCGCTGGGTCTGAAAAGTCTTAAAAGGTGATAAATCGGTTTTGGTCAAATTAAGACCCTTAGAAAGTATTAAAAACTATTATCACATCTTTGCTCAGGCTCAGCTAGTCGAAAGTATTTTCTCTGAATTAGCTCTCCAACAGTCAAGGAAATGATTAAAGATCTAAATAAAACTTCGAGCTCCATCGTTTAAAGTTCCTTCTCCCTTCTGCTCTGCGGTTCCACGGTTGCTAGGCGACGGAACGTTCGCCGAGGGAGAGGCGGGAATTCATGAAGGCTAGGCCTGTCCAAATTCACAGCCGTTAACATCCGGTCTACCCGGCCGACGGAGGACCCAGCCCACGTCGGCGGGGTGGGCTGGGTCCTTCGAAGAATGCAGACCCTGAATTGAGACACAGCCATTGTCCCTCCAGCGTGTTCTGGGTCTTCCCTAGGGTCTTCTCCCAGTTGGATGTGTCTGGAAAATCTCACAAGGGAGGCGTCCAGGAGGCATCCTTACCAGATGCCACCTCAACTAGCTCCTCTCCATGTGGAGGAGCAGCTGGTCTACTCCGAGCCCCTCCTGGAAGACTGGTCTGTCTACTTTCCATTTCCCACCAATGGTTGTGTCATTTGGATCATGACTGAGATGCTGGATACAAGTGGCTGAACGCGGCATCTGTGGGATGGCTGGACTCAACTTTAGGGATGGAGTAACAAGGTGGGAAGCTTGGGGTTAAGCCATCAACACACACACACACACACACACACACACACATATATATATATATATATATATATATATATATATATATATATGGACAATAGGTTTCCATAGACTCCAATAACAGGTTTTTGAGGAGCAATGGGAGGTGGTCACCACTGCCATCTTGACCCTGTTACAGGTTACGTCAAGCCCAGACAATTCCACAAAAGGGAACAGAGGTGGAGCTGAGGGTGGTGCTATAAGGCTGGGATCAACCGGTCGAACTAGCTACAAGCTAACCTGAAGCTAACCCAAAGCTAACGCGGTGGTGGGAGCTAAGCTAATGGAGGTAGCTACCTAGCTACAACCGGAGCTAACTCTGTGGAACACCAGCGACCTGAAGCTCACACGCAGTTTATGTGGAGGTTTGCGGCGCTTTTTCATGAAAACTATCTTTCTGTGAATAAAAAAAGTATTAAATCTGTAAGTTTATATGTTATTTCCTTAATGAAAATATATTTTGCTTTGAGCAAGTTTTCAATATTTTTAACGTACCAGTAGTTATTAGTATTTGAGATAAATTAGTAGGCTAAATACATTTCATATATTTCTAAAACTTAATACTTGTTTGTATCTTGCAAAGCCAAGTAGCCTTTATTATGGACTCAGTACAATTCACCAAAAGTAAAGAGATATTATACAGATCAAGTAAGCACAAGATAACTTACTGGAAGAAACAGAATTATCATGAGAACCAGAACAAGAGAGCCTGATAACAGTCATGTGAAAATAATAATTAAAATGTATGTATGTGTAATAGAAATAAAAATATATTATAATTAGTATAACTCACTGTGATCCAAACAATAAACCAGCCATAGCTGATTAGCAATCATGAAATGAAGTCTGGGAGTTTTTAAGTTTCATTCTTTTTACATTTTTTTCTTAGATCTGTTAAAAGGTCACCATGGCAGCCTGTGTGTCTTCAACGTCAGCTACACAACGCAGCAAGTGTAAGTTCCAAGAATCTGTCTTGACCACTTCATGTATGATTTTGTACTTTAAACAGCTAGGCCAAACCTGTTATTTTTTTCTCCATAGCCATTTGGATCATCGGTGACAGCTGAGTGAGGCGTGGTGCCCAGAGAGCTGCAGAGACCCTCGGAGACAACCTTGGCCTCCCTGACGTCCGTGTCTCCTGGTTCGGTTGGGGCGGACTGAGGTGGAAAGACCTTCTTCCCTTCTTTTTCTTAGCAGCTCCTAATGTCCTTCTCATCCACTGTGGCGGCAATGGCATGGGGGTGGTCAGCAGTGTGAAGCTGGTGAACATGATGAAGGAGGACCTGCACCGGCTTCACCTTCTACACCCTCATATGATGATCATCATGTCATCCATCACCCAAAGGTGTAGATGGAGGGCAGGTGTAAAACCTGCTAAAATTGAGAAGGCCAGGAGGTTTGTCAACAGTGTTATGGCTACACTTATTTCTAGCTTAAATGGTGCCGTTGTTGTGCATCCTCACATCAGACATGACAGTCCAGAGACATTTTTGCCAGACAAAGTTCATTTCACAAATAGGGGAAATTATATTTTTTTAACTAATATTGCCGATTGTCTTAATGGCCAGCTCCAAAAGCAGTGAAAGACTTCCAGGTGGGAATCTCGCTGCTTTTGAATTTAGCCTTTAGGACAGATTTATTTTCAGGCAAACAGGATAACTGTATCCCTGACTGTTATAGCTAATGTGTTGTTGATTTAATTTATCTATAACACTGTTGACAACTCTGTTCTTCCTTCACAATCCAATGTTCCACTCACTCTGCAGCTGTCTGGGCTCCTTTTATTATTTAACATTTTTTTAAAGGTACCGACACTTTGTGTCCTGTTATTTTATAAAATCTAATATAAAAAAATAAATGTTTTTGCTCAATTACTGGAATTTATTTGGTTAAGACAAAAAAGGAGGGAAGAATCATTTATGCCAAGTTGTTTCTACAACAGGCCTGTTTTAAGTCCAGCAGTTTCTTAGCAGCCAATTGAAATGTGTTCTTTGCTAACTTTACTTGGTTTAAGAATCTTACTAAAATAAACCTTAGAGGCTGCCTTATTGCAAAACCCAATCATACTTGTTATGTATCCAAGTAAATATTAGCTTTGTAGATATGTTTTACAGATAGATATTTGTGTGCTAAAAAAAACCCATATTTGAAATATTATTTGTCATTCTTTATTGAAAAACCACAAAATACAGGTATACAGAAAGTGTGGGAAAATGATAATGTGAAAGTATTGCTCTTTAAATGTAATACTATTTATCTTTAAAAAGAAAAACTCTAAAAATGTCCTGTTCAGCAACATGACAGAAGAATGGTGGTCTGTCTGTCAGAATGTGCTGAACAGATTTGCTCTATCAAGAGGAGCCTTAATGTGTACGAGGTTCCCCTTAAATAAGAAAAATATGTTATTGTAATATTGGTTTGGGTTATGTGTCACCACATTAGCATGTACATGTTCAACCAATCTGGAATAAAGAGGGTTGATAGAGGACAAACAAGTAAATAAGAGAAAAATATAAAAACAACTAGGAAACCAACATAAAAAAAACAACAACCAGCTGCTGCACTTTTAAAGAAACATTTCTAAGAATCATCAAGAAAACCTGGGATGAACAACTAAAAACATGTAAACCATGAACAACAAACATCAACAAGCATGTGTCTGTGCGTGTGCTGGGATGTGAGTGTGAGACCTCCAAGGATCAGGTGCGCTCTGGAACTGCCCCAAGCACCAGGAAACCAGCAGCCACCACAGAGCACAGAACCAACTCAGACCACCTCCCAGACAGCCGAGCACCTTGCTACAGATAACTCAGCAAGGCCACATCCAGAACCGGGCTGACACAGGTCATGGGCCACAGGACAAAGGAATCACACAGCAATTCCACCTGAAACAGAATAATTAAAATTAGAATCAAATACAACTGTTGTTCAATAGGACATAGCTGTCATGATTATGAGACAGACTAAACAGACTTTTAGCCAGACTGAAAAAATGTTGCCATTTAGCCACAGGTGGACAGTTGGGTTCTCTAGCATAGTCATAAGCCTTAGGAGAGTAAAAATGCAGTGTAGTTGCAAATTGCTTCAAGTTTTCAGAAAAAGATGATCTTTTCTTCTGATTTATTTTCTGAAATAACTCTTTTAGAACACCATCCAAACCAAGAAGAGAGGCACATGCAGTTGACATTAGAAGTTTCTTCTGAAGAATTTTGGTGACACTTTTCAAAGAAGAAATTGTTGCCTTCAATCTCCTTGTCTTCAGGGATTGCAGTCTAAGCTTTTTCTGAACTACACGTACCTTTTCATTTGCTGACAGAACTCTCATTTTAAGCGTTTTGGGAGACTATGTGATTTGATAGCAATGGTCACGCAGTATGCTATTTGGCTGCAATGGCACAGTGTTAAACTGACCAGAGTCTGAGTCATTCTGGTGTTGAACACTGTGACCAAAATGAGCAGTATCACTCATGACAACTCCCAATGAGTTGTCATGAGTGTAAACTACATAATTTAAACAAAAAACATGTTTTGGTACCAGGCTGTAAGCATGTTTATTTCTGCTGTGAAATTGGTATTTTTAACATGGGAGTCAATGAGGATTTGCTCGCTTCTGACACCAGCCCCCAGCGGATGAGGGTGGAACTGCAATTTTTGGTACTTCGGGTTGGCCTCAGTTTTTGAGCCGCATTGTGAGGGCTTTGTCCTGTCACATGACTTGTGATATGACATGTTCTCAAAAAGAAGGTGATGTTTGTAATGTTATTGTTGTATATGTATGGGTATGAGTTCTTAAACCGGAACTATTAAAACCAAATACAAAAGAATGTGATGAAGAGGAGATCTGTTGGTCAAACTCAAAACCCTTGCTTTTTTCTGGGCTTTATCAATAAGAGCAAAAAATAAAAAATAAAAAAAAGCAATCCCCCAAATATTTGTGCAATCCCCTCTAGTATTTAAAAGAAAACAAAAGTGAACCTCTGATGGTTTCCAGTGTCATGATGAAACTGGCTGAAATAACACCACTTGATTCTTGTTTGTCCATCTTCATGCACCATATTTCCAAAAGCTGATTGGATTACGGGTTTTATTTTAATACTTTCTGTTGCTGTAATGTCATTCTGTCTTTTCTCCCATGGCTATTTCATTGAAATGGCATTAAAATACATTGACTTGATTTGAAACAGGTTGAAGGTATGAAGTAGTTAGACATATGGTTTCTGACACGGACACAAATCTCAGTTTTCATTCCTACCCCTTTCAATAAGGCTTTAATAATGTACCCATCCTCCATTGAAGATGGTGTGAAACATGTATCCTCTTACAGATTTTGTTTGCGTTACTGAGATGATTCAGATCAGCAAACACATTCCTCTATCAGACATTATAACCTGAGTAAAAACAAAATTTAGATTTCAAATGATGATTTGACTTTTTAAGGCAACAAAGCTATCTAAACCTTTGCCTTTATAAAAAGTTACTTCCCCTAAACCTAATGACCTGGATGTAGTAGTGATGGGAAATACGGCTCTTATTAGAGAGCCGGTTCTTTTGGCTCAGCTCACCAAAAAGAGCCCTCTCTTTCGGCTCCCAAGTGTTTCCTTAGATTTTCTGTTGTGTAAAGTATATTTATCACCAAAAATAATGCAAAACTATATGTAAAATGATTTACTAATGTAAAAAATGCAATATATCAAATATTTATAATTTATATGGATTTATTTACTGCACACTTTAAGAAATCTCAACTTTCCTACTGCTGTCGCTCATTTTCTCACCGTCTTCGTCGCACTTTCCTCTCTCTCGCTCGCCTTTTTCCTCCTCCGCATTCCCTCTCGTCTCCCTCCGCCCGCATGTGCTCTGCTGTGTGTCTGTCTGAATCTGATCCTCCCTCTTCCCCGCCCCCAGTGCTCTGTGTGTGGATAGTCTGGACACGCAGTTACACATGTTGACCAATCGCTTGTGGCTTTCACCAAAGCAAGAGGGGGAGGGGAGGGAGGGTGACAGCTCGGCTCCCAATGACGAGCCAGCTCCCGCTGTTCACTTCATAGAGCCGGCTCTTAGAGCCGGTTCGTTCGCGACCGACACATCACTAGGATGTGGACCTCTTGCAGACAACAACAAGCCTGACAGCGCGCTAGGACCAATCAGTGTGACAAACAACATGATGTATTCATTGCTACGGAAATCAGTCAACAAAGAAGTCAGCCCTTGCAAGTCAAAAAACAAGAAGAAAAGAAGAAACATATCTGTCATTTTTCATGTAAAAAAGCCTCAAGTACCTCTATCTGCTCATGCCCCAAAGAAAAGCCCAGGTCTGAATAATTCAAGGTTGATGCCCAAGCCATTTAAAATGAGCGCCATTCCTGAGCCTATACAGTCTTTTTGCTCCATCGCAACTCAAGTGCCAAGCCTGCCCAAATTCTTTCTAAAAAGAGTGTTGTGATTGGCCCAACCTGAATTTGTCTATGGTAGACCTGGTGAGGCTTCAATGGAGCGTGGCTACACCAACACGCAGAGTAAAATTTTTTGCTGCTCTAGATTTCTAGGCTAGGCAGCAATTGCCCAGTGCTTGTTCCACTTGGTAATGAGTGTCTCACTTCACTGTACGCGAATGTTGTGCCACTCATTAAATTATTTGAATTCAGTCTCATTGGAGTTTTTTTCATGTCCTGAAGAGTCAGTCAGTGCCAGACCATCATTCTACCACCTCCATGTTTGACTGTTAGTATGATGTTTTAGTCCTACCTAGGTGGAATGGGATGTACACCTTCCAGACTGTTACACTTCTGTATTGTCAGTCCACAGAAAACTTCCCCCAAACTCCAGATGATGTCAAGATGTTTATTGATGAATCTGAAATTAGTCTTCATGCTGTTTTAAGTCAGCAGATGTTTTGGTCCTGGATTTCTCTCATTAGCTCAACTCGCAATGTTCCCTATCTGAAAAAATTTGAGTGTAATTAAACATAAATAAATAAAATAACAGAAGTATTTAAGGGGTCGGACCAAACTTAAACCAAACTTGAAGGAAAAAGACAAAATAATAGCAATAATAATAATCATTTAGCTCTGGCAACAAAACATTTGAAAATATGTTCTTGGACAACGGAAATGTAAAGCCGTCTGTTATTTATGAGACTTTAATTTTCATTTCATAGCTCCTGGTATAATTCAAAATGTCACAACAAAGTGTCAAAAATCCATCAGTTTAGAAAAGTCATCAGATTAGAATCTGAGCTCTTCCTGGATGAGGCGGGTGACAGGTGGAGTAAGAAGACTTCGTGACATTTGAACTGCTTTTTTATGGATGTGGCTTTTAAACCGAAGCAACACTTGGGACTTGACTGTTGACATTTCACAACAATACAAGGATAGATGAGAAGCCAGACTCAGACAGGCCTTTAGAGACACAACAAAATAATGTAATGAAGAAAGGAGTACAGGAAAAAGATGAGATGGGTGGCAGATGAAAAAAAAACAAAAAAACAAGTACGTATGAAATAAGAATACGTAAGAACAAGGTGAAGAAAATGAAACAGAGAATAGAGGCAAATGTACAGAACTGGTGATGGAGTTGTGTACGGTGTGCACGCAGAGCTCAGACTCGACAAGATAAATCACCCATGATTCAATGGGACGTCAACAATCTGTCCCAGAAGTTGAGTGCTGCAGCTGCTGCATTAGCAGGAGATGGATGGAGATGTGCAGAGTCCTGGTGTACACTGGCTCGTGCCCTGTGCTCTTCACCCTGTCATCCATCATGATTCCAAACTCATATGCTTCTGCACACATGTACACACATCCATCAGCAACCAACCAGCATGAATAAAACCAGGAAACTAAATATGTTTTGAAACAAAAAGCACATAGCCACACCAAAAGGAGACAAATAGCAGATTCGTCGTCGTCGTCGTCGCCATACAAAAAAGAAATTAATGCATTGACTTTTGCTAGTCATTTTACCATCATCCTGATATGATTAAATGGCCTGTATTTGTATAGCGCCTTCTTAGCTTTGTACAACCCACCCCTCCACACAATCAGTTATTCACCCATACACACACACATTCACACGCTGGTGATGATAAGCTACAAGTTAGCCACAGCTGCCCTGGAGTGCGACTGACATAAGTGAGGCTGCCAAGCACTGGCGCCATCGGTCCCTCCGACTCCCACCAGCAGGGAAGGCGGGCTAAGTGTTGCACAAGGACACAGCAGCAGCATTCTCTGGTGTGTGAGCCGCCCCAATAGGCACCTCTGTTGTCAAACTGCCACCCAGGGCATGGAGACCCCAGCCCATCCTGCCAGGGCCCAAAGCAGCAGCATTACAGAGCCTCACGGAGTCCGAGGGCACCAACCCAGCCCCATCCCAGCAGAATATCTATGCCCATCCCTGCATTTGCACAACTTCCAGAATATATAAGACATGGGACATCCAGGTAAGGTTGGGTCCTCCCCCTCCTGGACCTCCCCCTCCCCTGTG
>SSNQ01000085.1:1066228-1100352 GCA_006942095.1 Nothobranchius kuhntae
TGAAGACTCACTTGTTCAAGCTGGCTTTTGTATGACCTTCTTCACCACTCTCTTTTTTTCTGCTCTCCCCACCTATTCCACCTTCCTCAGGATCCACTGATTTCCCTCTTTCCTATTCACTCTCTCTCTTTCTTAACATATTTTTAATCACAATTGTCTATTTTTGCTCATTTTTAATATATTTTAAAACATTTTCTAAAAGCTTTTTTATATTTTTACATGTTTTTGATTTTGTGAAGCGCCTCGTGATTTTTATCTTGAGAGGTGCTATAGAAATGATATTTTCTTCTTCTTCTTCTTCTTCTTCTTCTTGGTTTAACAGCAACTAATTTACCTTCAACATGTCATTCTTTAAATGAGTAAACTTGTCATTCATTCATTCATTCATTCATTCATTCATTCATTCATTCATTCATTCATTCATTCATGCATTCATTCATTCATTCATTCATTCATTCATCTATCCATCCACTCATCACCACTTTCACTCATTCAAACATCCATTCATCCATTCAAGTTGAGGACCAGGGATTCTCTCATTTTTTATGGAGGTGTATTACCGTCAGTGCGGGGGAAAAATGAAGGATTAGTATCTGGTAATAAGGAGAAAATTTCTTGTTAAAACATGAAACTATGTACAATGTGATATAAATCTTGTTTTAACAAAAAGTTTCTCAAAATAATGTGTTTCATAGCTCATTATGATGAGAAAGCTCTAAAGGGTGAAACACCAACATCTCCCCTGTGGTGTTTGAATCGCATCCAGAAGAAATAAAATGAGAAGATGAGGCTAGAGAGAGCTTCTTAATGCCTTTATAGGTAGTACGTCAGACATATTCCTCCACACTTTGTGAGTTGGTCCTCCACTTTCAGCGCAAGAGAGAAAACAGCCTTCACTTGGATTTCTTGTCCAAGCCAAATTGTGGTACTTTCACTTTGTAGTTAAGGTGCAGCTTTCAAAGTAAAAGTTAACTTTCTGTTTGTGCTTTTTCACGTTTAAAATCTTTGAAACCTGTTCACAATAACAAAACAATATGAATAAAAAAGTATGTCCTGATATTACACTAGCATGCTTACTTTTTGTGGGAAATCTGTGGGTGTTTTGATGTAGTTATGTTCCTACAATTAAACGCAACTTCTTGGTATGAAGAGTTGTCACTTTGTTGCCTAGGCAAAAATGTGTGCATGATGGAGCTGACAGAAACGAGAAGGGAGCGCAATTTTTCGATTCAAGTGCCGTTGTTTGGCGCCTTTACCCTGGTTACTATGTCGCTGCCACTACTGTGCTTTCTACAGGTTTACCTTTAGGAACTGAAATAGCTGTCTCCATCATTCTGAGTAGAACTCCAAAAGGTATAGCAGCCATTTTACCATTAAAATCTTTCTCATTATTATGAGTTATTAAATGCATTACTTCAAGAAACTTTCTTGATAAAACAACTTTTATTTGTCATTATATGGAAATTTATATCAGGTTAAAACGAGAAAATTTCTCATTTTTGAGAGATACTGATCCTTTATTTTCACACTGTCGTACTTTTCATACAACTTCATTGTAATAAAGTATTTAGCCTGCCTCTACTTTTAGAGTTAAAAACATCTAAAATTAAATGATTAATGCATAAATACTTTAACGCTCATGTGGGCAACAACAGTGAGAACTGGAAAGGAGTGATGGGGAGGAATAGCCCCCCTGATCTGAATTTGAGTGGTGTTTTGTTATTGGACTTCTGTGCTAGTCATGGATTGTCCATAAAAAACACCATGTTCAGACATGGAGGTGTCCATATGTGCTCTTGGCACCAGGATACCTTAGGCCACAGCTTGACGATCGACTTTGTTGTCGGTTTGTCTGATTTGCGGCTGCATGTCTTGGACATTTGGGCGAAGAGAAGGGCAGAGCTGTCAACTGACCACTACCTAGTTATGAGTTGGCTCTGATGGTGGGGGAGGATGCCGTTTAAACCTGGCAGGCCCAAACATATTGTGAGGGTCTGCTGGGAACACCTGGCAGAGTCCCCTGCCAGGAAGAGCCTCAATTCTGTCTCCGACAGAACTTCCAAAACATTCCGGGAGGCGGGGGACTTTGAGTCCAAACAGGCCCTGTTGCGTGCTTTCATTGCTGAGGCGGCTGACCAGAGCTGTGGCTGCAAGATCGTTGGTGTCTGTTGTGGCAGAAAACCTCAATCCTGCTGGTGGATACCGGTAGTTAGGGATGCTGTGAAGCAGAAGAAAGAGTCCTATCAGGTATTTTTGGCCTGTGGGACTCCACAATGGGTACCATCAGTCCTAGTGGAATGCAGCTTGAGTGGTCGCTGAGACAAAAACCTGGGTGTGGGAGGAGTTCGGTGAGACCATAGAGCAAGACTTCCATATGGCTTCAAGGAGATTCTGGTCCACCATCTGGCACCACAGAAAGGAAAAGCAGTGCACGATCAACACTATTTATAGTGGGAACGGAGTGCTGCTGACCTCTACTTGGGATGTTGTGAATAGATGGGTGGAATATTTCAAAGACCTCAATATCACCGGCATGTCTTTCAGTGAGGAAGCAGAGCCTGGGGACTTTGCGTTGGACCCTCCAATCTCTAGGGCTGAGGTCACTGAGGTTATCACAAAGCTCCTCGGTGGCAAGGTTCCAGGGGTGGATGAGATCCAGCCGGAGTTCCTTAAGGCTCTGGATGTCATAGGGCTGTGTTGGCTGAAGCGGCTCTGCATTATTAGGTGGACATCAGGGGCAGTTCTACTGGACTGGCAGACTGGGGTGGTGGTCCCCTTATTTAAAAATGGGGATCACAGAATGTGTTCCAACTACAGGGGGATCACACTCCTGAGACTCCTTGGTAAGGTCTATTCAGGGGTTCTGGGGAGGAGGATCCGCTGATTTGTTGAACCTCGGATTCAGGAGGAACAATGTGTTGTTTGTCCTGGACCAGCTCTATACCCTTAGGGGGGTCCTGGCTGGTGCATGAGAGTTTGCCCAACCAATCTGCATGTGTTTTGTGCATTTGGAGAAGGCGTTCGATCTCGTCCCTCAGGGGGTCCTGCAGGGGATGCTCCGGGAGTATGGGGTATGACCAGTTTCACAGGTTGGTCCGCATTGTTGGCTCATCAGTCAAGCTCATTCCCAGTGAGAATTGAACTCAACCAAGGCTGCCCTTTGTCACAGATTCTGTTCATAACTTTTATAGACAGGATTTCTAGATGCAGCCAAGGTGTTGAGGGGATTCTGCTTCCGGCTCTTGGAGGGTGCAGATGCTTTTCTTCTCCTCTCCTCCATATCTTATCCTCAAGGTCTTTGTCTGTCTGTGTGTACTGGGTGCACAGCTGCTTCTGCAATTTTTCTGGAAACTGGAAACTGAAATTCACTAAAATGGATCTCATCAGTTGGTCACTCAACACGGTTGATACAATTTTTTCAATGATGAGAACGGGAGAAGGGGCTCCTGGATGCCCCTCCGGGACAGACCAGCTGTCTGTGGAGGACTCTGAAGATGTGTGGATATTCGTGATGTTGGTGTTGGGTTTTCTGCTGATCGGCATTGGAGGCTACCTGGCTTACCGGAAAATGAACGAGCTGTCGAGGAATATTGAATGGCCTGTATTGGCCTGATCCCCGAGCTCAGAGATAGATTGCAACGCGCTGTGAATTCACAGACTCATAATTGTCGAGATGAGTCGTAAGCTTGGGACTTTGGCCGAGATTCATTACTGGCACAGAAGATGGATGCCATCAAGGATAGAGTGGATGAATCAGCACAGATTGGGATAGTTTAATGTCCATTATTGGGATTTTGAGAGGTTGAGGACCAAAAAACTGTAATACAGAGAAGGAATTATCTCTGTCTTTCCCCAAAACAATTTCTAATCAGAATCTGGTGCCCTTGGACCTGCAAGGTGACAACAACCCCGCCCACCCCCCACCCCCCACCCCCAACCCCCCTCAGAAGATATGTGGAATGTGCCGTCGCTATGGCAACTCAACTCTGTCTCCTACCCCAGCCTGGGCGGGACTGCAGGAAGGCCGCTGAAACGTTCCAGGTTCACTGCAACCCTCCAACCCTCAGTGCTCCTCCCCCTATTCACACTGAGGTGACATGCACTGCTTCTATCGTGGCTGCAGGAACTGAAGTAGGGATAGTCCCAACCCACCACCCCACCTAGTGGACACTTATGTTGTGTAATGTCTGAAGTCTGTTGCATATATGTTTGAGATGTTTTTTTTGCAGAGCAAAGCTGCCCTCCCGGTGGAGGGTAGCTCTGAAGTGCTTTTTTTCCCTCCTCCACCTGAACCACCCCTCATGTAAACCCCTCTTATCTCTATTAAGGTAGCACGACTCAGGGTTGCAAATGACCACAGTCACCAGTTCTTGTCATGTGTCTTGCCTATGTATGTCTGATCTATGAACTGTGTGTACTGAAACTCCAATTTCCCTCTGGGATTAATAAAGTATCTTTGGTTTGATTTAATTTGATTGATTGATCTGTTTTGGTGACCCGAGGATTAGGTCTCTACTTTTTGCAGATGATTTGGTCCTGTTGACTTCATTAGAACATGATCTTCGGCTTTCGCTGGAGCAGTTTGTAGCCGAGTGTGAAGCATCTGGGATGAGAATCACCTCCCCTAAATCCGAGACCATGGTCTTAAGTCGGAAAAGGGGTAGAATGCCTTCTCCGGGTCAGGGAAGAGGACCTGCTCCAAGTGAAGGCGTTTAAGTATCTCAGGGTCTTATTCACAAGTGAGGGAAAGTTGGAGCGTGAGATCAACAGGCGGTTGTACCGGTCTGTCGTGGTGAAAATAGAGCTAATTCAGAAGGCAAAGCTCTCGATTTACCGGTTCATGTACGTTCCAACCCTCACCTATGGCCACAAGCTTTGGGTGGTGACAGAAAGAATGAGATTGCGGATACAAGTGGCCAAAATGAGTTTTCTCCACAGGGTGTCTAAGCTCTCCCTTAGACATAGAGTGAGAAGCTTGGCCATTTGAGAGGGGCTCGGAGTAGACCCGCATCTCCTCCACATCGAGAAGAGCCAGTTGAGGTGGCTCAGGTATCTAGTCAAGACACTACGGAATGCTGTTGGAATGAAATCCTGGACCATGCGCCAAACTTAACAATGCTTCATAGTTTTTTCAAATGTTTTGCTATTAATCAAGATTGAGATTTTTTTAAATAATGTTAAAAGTGATAGTGTGTCTAAGTAAAAGACTGAAAGAAGAAACCAATTAAGGAAACTCATTAAACCTAATACACCTGAAGCAAAACAGAAGAAAATAAGTCCAATATCAGAGGTCCATCATCTGCTCACCTGTTTCCACCAAGATTAAAGAGTCATAGAAAAAAATAAACACATTTTCAATCTTCAAAACAAAAAAGACATCAGCATGTTTTGCTGTTTTTGTCATGGTCCGTGGTGAGCAGCCTGCCTGTAACCCTGTTTTCTTCTGAGCATTGTCCACAGGTGGGTGCGTCTGAGAGCTACCAGCTGCAGCTGATCTCGTCATCAAGGCCCAGGGGATTTAAGGAGCAGTGTGACACTACACCACGCCGGATGATTACTCAGTTTGGGTTTCACTCCACTTCCCACCGTCTCAATATTCCCGCGGACTCCAGCATTCCAGATCACACTGTTTCCTCTCCTGGCCGCCCGCTCTCAGCCGCTCACCTGCCCTCACCTACTGTACCTCCGTTTCAACCCCTCCTCTGGACTAACAGTTTCTTTGCCTTCTGGATCTCCTCAGCTCACCCGGACCTGACCAAGCCCTCCCGTGCATCCTTCTTCTATCCTCAAACAAATCTCGTTCCCGGAATCCTGCGACCAGTGCAGAGCTGCTTCAGTTCCCGTCACTCCTCTGAGCTCCCTGTTTAAAAATAAAACTCTTTTCTTTCACTTACCTGTTTCCTGTGAGTTGATTCTGCAAGTTGTGGGTCAAGAAACTACCACCCAACATGACAGTTTTTAAATTATCTCACAAAAATATTTGCTGTAAATTGTGTCGAATGCAAACCTCCAGAGAGAAGTAATCACTTTACAAACACTCTCTCTCATTCTCTGCAATTCCCAGCATGCTTTGCTGAAACATGAAATATTCAGAGGCAGACTATGATTGGGGAAATGTGATATGACGATAAGGATAACCAGCAGTTTGTAAACATCCGCTCAGGAGCAGCGCTGCATTCACACATACAGCTGCTCCTGTAATTTCTTATTTATCACTTTGAATAAGAATACGTCTCGACTGCAGCTGTCTTTGGGAAGTTTAATCATTGATGGTGAGAAAATTGTTCCTTATGTGCAATAAATATTGATTTTAGCCCCATGCATAGCTCAGCAGGCTCCACTCATTGTCCACATTGCACAGCTTTATTCAGAACTCCATCTCCTTTCTGCTCATGTGTTTAACTTCTCAGGAATTATAGAGCAGCTCTCCACAATCTCCATTTTATAATCATAAACTCCTCAGCACACAAGCAGGAAGCTCTGTTTCTGCAAAGTTTACTTTTTGGTTTACTTTGTGTGTAAAAAAATAAACCATTTCAATGAAAGCATGTTTTCCAGGTAAATATCCTGAGTAACACTGCAGGGGAAGGGTTTATTTACACCTAAACTCTGTGTCCCTTGGAAATGAGTGGACATAATACCATGGTCGTTTAGTTTTAGACACAAATGCTCGGGGACCATAGAGAATCAGTTTTTTTGTTTGCCTTTTTTAATTGTCACTTTGGTAATTCAGAAGAGCTGACATTACCCATTCTTAACAATTCTGAGGTCTTTGCCTATCTGTTACCTCCGACAAAGACACAGAAGCATGCTGGTTGATTCTGCAGGTCTGAATGTCTTTTAGCTCTGAACTGATTTGCTGTTGAAGTTGGAAAGCAGAAGTCTGTTAACGAATGTTTCTAACTTAACCAATCTGAACCCACAGTGGTGCAGGTGGAACAGTGGGTATCATTAAGCTTTATTCATGACCCATAAAGACCAAAAGTGACTAAGTCAGTTTTGATTTCAGTCAGAATGGTGTCACAACACAATACTGTTTTTGTTAAACTTTATGACCATGCACTTCAAACTAAATGCTTTCACCTATAGTACCTGTTATTTACAAGGGAAATATGGTTATTAAAATATGTCCAGATCTCATTTGGAAAGTGAAGTAATTTTACGTGTTATAGTGACCCAGGCCAAATTGAAATAGATATCTACTAAGCCATTGGTCTCTATATCACATCTATTGGGCCATTCCCATCTGTACCGGGTCGGCCCGGGCCGGGTAGCGTAGGTTGTTTACATATCTGGGTGGCCTGGTATTTTTCCGGGCCAACCAAGGCTCATTCTCAGCCCTCTTCTTGAGGGGGTCTGCTTCAGGCTGACCAGGGCCAACACACCCACTGCTGGCAGCAAATTCACACCTTCCATTAGAGCAAGCCTCTGATTGGTGGGTAGAATCAGCCCACATGGGCTTAAGGCAAGGATGTGTGGAATCAACTGGGCCAGGCTGGGGCCGACTGGGGCTACCCGGCCCGGGCTGACCCGGTACAGATGGGAATGGCCCATAGGTGTTGTAGAACTGTGTTTGACTGACAGACACGCAAAATCAGCAGCTGTAAAGCACCTCCATACTGATACCACACTTTGCACTGTAGGCTGGAAGACAGTCTAAATCTGTTCTCTGCAATCCTAAATGATACAGGTGAAACATGGTGCAAAAGTTCATTTATGTCAATAACTTAAAAAGTGAAACTGATTTATGAGATAGACTCATCCCATGCAAAGCCAGATATTTCAGCCTTTATTTGTTATAATTGTGATGACTGTGTCTTACAGCTGATGAAATGCCCACATTCAATACCTCAGATTATTAGAATGTTGTGAAAAGTTTAATATTCTAGACTCAAAGTGTCACACTCTAATCAGCTAACGAATCCAGAATACCTGCCATCACTGAAATAAATAGACCTTTGTTCCATATTCTCAGTTGATGAGTTTTACATGTATTGTGATATTCATCTGACCAAATTTTTATTTATTTTTTTCTCATTGACTTCTTCCAACATTTGTATTATGAACTGTAACATCTGCATCTGATTCCATTTAGATGAACCAATGTTTGGATATTTAAAGGTTAATTTATGTTATCTTTTTTAACACTTTATTTGCTCACAGCATTTCTGTAGATGCCACCTTAAGCTCCTGAAGCCCATCAGAACCTCGGTACATCAGTGTGACATGAATCTATCTCTTTAGTGCCCCTGTGGGTACTGTGAGGTGACAAACTGCTCCTGAAGCACCGTGTTGTCCGTTACCGTCGGCTCTCCTCCCAGGTGACCCAGCCTCTCGTAAAGTGGCTGTCATGTTTATTTGCTGCTTTCAGCGACAGCGATGGTAGTGGGGGAGTTTTTCCTGGATCGAGCCAGCAAGCCGATGAGCCACAAAGAAGAGGATGATGAATCCAGGCCCTCAGCTCAAACGGGGGCCACTGTCACGGGGCTTGCATGGCCATTAGAGAGAGCTCCAAATACCGGCTGCCGGATGACAAATCACAACAAACTCCCAGCACGCCATGGCTATCACTCACTTGCTTCAACTCTGAATCCATGACTGAACTAACGCATGCTGGACACTTTCTCCAGGAATATGATTAAGCTGTCACCACAGGGAGGCCAGTTTGTCAGCAGTTGGGATCTCTGCTGCAAGTTCTTTAGACAGGTCGAGCCTAATCGAGTATTCAGTCCCAGAGTGCTCCCAGTTGGTTTCACCCCTGCCTTTTCCCCCGAGGCCAAGCAAACTGCAGTGTTGGCTAGGCATGCTTTCTACAACAACAAAAACTGGCTCAAGACCAGAGCAGCAGCTGAAGCAACACATCTTTTCATACTAAACCACCATCTGTAAAACTTTCCCGCTTCCTGTTGTTGGGGGACTGGAACACAAAGGCATTTAGCTTAAAGAAGGCGTAAACACGGCAGGTTTGGGTGCTTGTTCATTCACAGCAGTTCAGCATCACTGCTTCCAAAAACTTTCCTGCAGCATTCTCGTATACTTTCTGGTCTCTAGAGGCCCCCTTCCACCTACTGTTCACTTGGCTAAAGTAGAGGCGCCAGCTGATTGGCCAACCAGAACTCCCAGACAAGCCGGCATTCACCTGCACTCCACTCTTGCTGCCCAATTACCCACAAGTCTTTGGGGTCCTTCATTACCCAGAGGCCCAAGGGCTTCTTGTGTGCCAAAGTCCTAATGAGCGAGCAGAAAGACGTGTTCCTGCAGCAGCACAGTGCTGATACTTAATCCTTGCACTGAGGAACTTTACTGAACACACCACCTGCATGCACAACCACTTAAACAATAGAAGAAGATACAGCACATTACAGGTATTATAATTCCATCATCTCTGCTCCTAACGCTGCAGGCAAAACAGCCAAAATGGACCAATTTCTCCTGAGACGGAACTTATTTTCACTGTCACACACCCCAAACTCAACTTTTTACAATAATTACCCAGTTTCTGGGGCCATCCTTTTTGTTTCTTGTTCTAAATAAAGTTTTATTAACTGATGAGTCAGTTTCACATTAAGTCATTTTTAAAAACAGATGACAAATAGAGCCCAAACTTTTCTTACTCTGGTCAAAGCATGTAGAAACCTAGGCCAGCAAATCCTGCAAAAGTTAAATATTTAAGAAACTTCCACCTATGAGACTTTACTAATATGTATTTTTTCTGTATCTTACACTTCCTTGTGTGTAGGTAGAGTGAAGTGACTTTGAAGGTTAAACTTAACTCATTCACTGCCATTGACTAAAGTCGTCAATTGCATTTTTTTAACGGGGTGGGCTTGGGAACGAGCTCCTGCATAAACATCACGGCTTTAGATCTCCACTTGTGTGTCTCACACGTCACATAATCAGGAAGCAGAGAATCCATGAAGTAGGAGATTGTTTTGAGATGTTTTGAAAAGAGCAAGGCGCTAAACTGGAAAAGCTTCTGCAGCTCACAATTAAAAAATGGATTGTGAAAGAACGGAAAAAGCTAGAAACACGCTGATTCTTCCTGTTGAAAGAAGATAGTTTGTCTTTTGGTAGTTTTGGTGTTGCGACACCATGCTGCAGCATTGATTGACAGCAAGTAGCTAAGCCAGCCGCAGGCGTGGCTGAGACTCTGCTAGTGCAGTGCAGTTGTATCAGAAATACGGGCTAATGTGGAGAATATACGCACATAGCCAATGGCTAATTCAAACTCAAATGTAAAAGAGACTTTTAACCTGAAGAGGGCGCTACACTGGCAGTTTTTTATGCTGAATATTTATATTTTAAATAAGATGCACTAAAATGCCAAAATAGTGACTTCACATGTGTACAACTCAAACTCATTTATGTAGTTTATCAGCAAAAACAAGTTGATATGGGGTGACTTGCTCTTTAAGGTGGAATGAAAAAGGCAAGAGTGAATATTGTAGATTTCATAAAGAGAAACAGAAGACCCTGTTTCTCAGTGTTTCTCAAAGCTCAGTGATCTAGCTCATACTGGTTTTGTTCATAAACCACTAACAGAAAGTTCCGGTTTACTCTCCTGACAGTGCTTCTCCTCCGGCTTTGTGCTCTTTTAACAGCTGCCTGGGAGGATACAAAACTCAGATGGAAAAATTCGTTTAACACAAAAGCAAACTCATATTTGCACTTAGTGTTGATCATTTATTCATGTGGTTTGCTTCAAATTGACTCTTTTTCAGAGAAATAGAATGTTTTTCTTTTTCCATTTGAAGCTTGTGTTGACATTAGAAATGAACCAGCCTCCGGCCAGCTGAACGTTCTTCCTTGTGTGTTTGAGGAAACAATGTGATCACAAGAACTGAGAACAAAGACGGGTAATCATGAATTGTAACTATTTAATTAATATTTTCAGAAAAAAAACATGTATTTTTAAAATTTGATTTAATTACAAGGTCTGTCTTAGAAAGATGCTCCAGATTTCACCCCTTCCAATACTTCTGCTGATCCACACAAACCCTTCCTGAGCTTTCCAGGTATTCCCTCCTACAGCTCCCGGATCTGCCCTGAGGCCTACTCCTGGTGGGATGTGTCTAATAGCCCTTTGCTGTGCAAATCCAGAAAGCAACCCAAACTGGACAAGCAGCAACTTGAATCTGACCCCCCTTTGGGTAATCTGAAACAGCCCTTCTGTTGGAGCTCATTTCAGATGCTGGTGTTCATAATTTCAATCATTCACTGCCTTTAGGTTGAATCAACAATCCAAGCTTCAACAGGATGTACTGGTTTTAAAATAGAAGAAATGATAAGGACCCAAACTCACGACTGTGAAACAGGATGTGAGATTAAAAACAACAAGAAAAGAAGAACCAAACATAAACCCAATAAATCAAAGAACAACACAAACAACTGACCCCAAACATACTGATGAGTCCAAGTTAGTACCAGGAGAGCAGCCCAAGCAAGAAGTTTGGTTTTTCCTCCAGTGAGATCTCATTGTGTCCTGGGGCAACCTGACCACACGCCATCCTCAGTTAGCTCCTCTTGAAGTAGAGGAGCAGCTGCTCTGTCCTGAGTCCCTCCTCACAGGTCAATCACCTCACTTAACCTCTGAGGCCAAGCACAACTGCCCTGCACAAGAAACTCATTTTAGCTGCTTGTAATTTTGATCTCACTCTTTCAGTGATTTCCTAAAGCCCATGATCAGAGGTCAGGGTTGGAATGTAGATCAACTGGAAAAGTCCTTCCAAACAGACCAATTTAATGTTTGCATCACTGCACACCTCTGATTTCTCTTTTAACCGCGAGACCCGGAGTCACCAACCCAACCGTTCCCGGTTGAGAACATTGGCCTCAAATGTACAAGATCTGAACTTCATCCAAGTTCCACTCATCCATATTTAAAGGTTACAGTGTCAGAGGGGCTAAATTCATTAATTTTGGAGAAGACGGAAGAGAACAGGTTTGATCTGATGCAATCAATCATTTTTGGTACAATTATATTACCTAGGAAAAGAATCAACGAGAAGAAACAAAAATGCTGTTAAAAATGTTGAGGGAACAGATAACTGTGGGAGAGATGGAGGAGGGAGAGAGGAATGGGAGGAAAGTTGGGGGGAAGAGCTGCGTTCAAAGGATCCAAAGCTTGCCTCACTCACATTATTACCACAGTACAAAGAGCCAAATATATTCAGTGGCTTTTCTGTGGCACAAAGCTGATTAGTGGAAGGTAGCCCCCATTGTGAAGAAAATCATTTCCATGGCTGTAATGCAAGTGATTTCATATCTTTTTTTTATTTAAGATTACACAGCAAGTGCTTTATCAGCTGATCCTTAATCACCAGCATTGTGCCTCTCCATGTTTCCAGTAACCCCCTGCCTCCACCCGCTGACGGCCTGCTTGCCCGGCTCTGTTGGCTGACGAACCGAGTTGTGAGAAAGTGCCCAAAGCTGGAGAAGAAGCAAAGATGTAGAGAGAGGAGAGAAAGAAAAAAGAAATCACTCCCAAGATAATCGCCTTAAACAGCCCGGCTCCAGCTCCATCTGCAGCAACAGCAGCTTCTTCATCTGTGCTCAGATCATATTAGAGCTCGTAGGCCTGCAGGAGGAGTGGAGAGGAGGGGTGATGTGTCAGAGTGGGGTGAGGGTGGGGGTGGAGAGGGAGTAAAGAGAGGTAATGAATCAATTATCAGTTCCTGGAAATGGAAAGAGACAAAACCTCCCACCAGAGCGGTTAATCGTCACCGGGGCAGACGCCTTCCTACCTGCTGTCTCAGCAGACATGAAGCTTCAATCACATCAACTCATTGAGCTTTTTGATGGACTGGTTCTGAGTTGGTCTGGACCCAATACAACAGAAAGATCTACAGAAATAGATTGCTTCAAGTGTAACCATGGAAACAAACAAATAGGAGTTTGAATATATAAAGGTCAGGGGGAGTTTCACTTAGTTGTGTAAGGTGGTGGAAGAGATGGGCACACACACACACACACACACACACACACACACACACGCGCGCACACATGAAGAAAGAGAGCTCAGAACTTTGCTGTTGACAACTCAGCAGACAGATGCAAAAGCTATAAGGGAGACAAGGATCTGAGAGTCTTGGGATGATGTTTTTCAAAGCGGAATGGAGAAACAAGGTTACAAAGAACTCTGAAAGTGAAGAGGAGAATCTTAAAACCTGAGACTGGAAGATGATGTGAGTCTTTAAGGATTTGGTCAGTAAACTCAATATTTTCACTACAGGCTGCAAACCGGAGATGTCCACTAGTTATTTAGTTAAAGTCAAGTTTGTCCTTGTTGGTAAGACCTAGAACTCTTTTGAATCATCATCTCTGCTGTTAGCAGCACAACGTAAATGAAAATCTGCTATTTTTCAGAAGAAATCCCATTAAACTGGACACTGTTGTAAACACACGTTTTAAATGTCATATTCGTTTGTTCAGTACACCACATTCACTATTTGGTCTGTAACTTCTGCCAGCGTTTTCTCACATGTTTTACTTACAGAATCCAAACTGAGATGGGCTCTGGACAGGTCGATCAATCACTCAAACGTTATTGATTCTAGGGAGCAAACAGTGCGGCCATCAAAACTTACACTTACATTGATGGACTGTCATCCATCATCCAATGAACATAACATGCAATGTTATAATTATTTAAAGATAAAAAGTATATATGGTCACCTTAAAAATGGGGTAAAAGTAATAATAAAAAAGAAATAAATTAATTAAACAAGGTGATAAACTAGAGCATTACAGCTTTGAGCCAACTTATGGTTGGTGAGAGAGAGAGAGAGAGAGAGAGAGAGAGAGAGAGAGAGAGAGAGAGAGAGAGAGAGAGAGAGAGAGAGAGAGAGAGAGAGAGAGAGAGAGAGAGAGATATTCACCACTGGTTTTATATTATGGAATATTTGGGATTATCAGTAATAATTCTGAAGGTCAGATTACATACTTCTAAAGACATTTTGTAATCNAAAGTGGGTTACGAAAATGGATGAATGGATGGCTGAAAAGCAGATAAAGTCATAAGCACACTTCCAGAAAGGCTGAAGAACTTCTAATTCAGACACTTTAAAGAGGTCCTTCACTCATATGTTTTAATACAGTGGCTTATAGTGTCATGGCGGGCGGCAGTCTTTTGACCCACGACATGCAGAATCACCACACAGGAACCGGTAAGTAAGGAAAACGACTTTATTATGCACTGAAGAGCAACGAGGGGAACAGACGACGGGCAGGCTGGCAGCAAGATTTCAGGATGGAACTCTGAGGAGGGAGACAAAATGAGTATATGGAGGGATGACGGAGAATGATATTGGGAGTGGAGCTTACTGATTGTAGTAGTGGTGAGAACCTCCGGAGGGACTGGTCAGGTCCGGGTGAGCAGGAAAGCTCCAGAAGGTGATGGGATTGTTGGTCCAGAGAGTAGGTAGGGGCAGCGGTTTGGTGGAGGCAGGTGAGCGGCTGAGAGCGAGCGGCCAGGGGAGGAGACGGCGTGATCTGGTGTGCAGGAGTCCAAGCTGGTTATGGAGGTGGTGGAGTGTGAAAGAGAAACCTGGAGCAGAGCAGGGGAGGATAATCAGGGTTTCTTCTGACAACAGAAATCAAGCAGAGCTTCAAATACAGGTTAGTGACTAGGAACTAGAAATTTCACAGGATCAAGACAGGTTAAGGCTAGAGCTACCCAAGATAGAGTAATCATCCGGCGAAGTGAAGTGCCACACTGCTCCTTAAATCCCCTGGGCCGTAATGACTGGATTGACTGCAGCTGGAGACTCTCAGACTCTCAGATACGCCCACCTGAAAACAATGCTCACAAAATACAGGTGAAATGCAGGAGGCTCACCACGGACCGTGACAGATAAAGTGATAAATTGTTTCTACAGGTCGTTGTTCATGTGGCTTCGACTCAAATTCACCTCTAATAATAAATGTTTAACTCATAAATTTTTATATTTGTTTAGAAAAGTTGAGCTAGGATAACTCCCCTTGCCGTTTTCAGAGACAACAACAGCAACAGTTGGCTTCTGCTCATACAGGTGAGCTGTGTCATCATTTCCAGCTCTCGCTCCTATTCACCAGAGGCGATCCTACATGCAAACTAAAGGGGGGCATTGGAAGGGCACCCAAGAAATTTAACCCCCTCTCCAGGCCAGATAGTTTGTGTGTGTGTATGTATGTATGTCTGTCTGTATGTATGTATGTATGTATGTATGTGTGTGTGTGTGTGTATATATATATATATATATATATATATATATATATATATATATATATATATATATATATATATATATATATATATATAATCCTCAATCTCAGGCTTTTCCACAAGCCCCATGCAGAACTGAATGGCAATGAACACTTTCATTTCTGGGACAGTTACATTGTACCAGTCATTATATCTGGAGCTAGATTTCAGTTCCTCCCTCTCTAAATACTGGTGAGCATATTGGTTAGTTTCAGCTGTGATGACAGTCCAGAATTCCTCATCCAAAAAAATTACAGAAAATCAATGTGTTCTGAATTGGACAGATCCCTGTCTCCACAGTATCCAACTGCCTCATCAAAATGCTGATCCACTTGGAATACTGTTCCTCTTCTCTCACATTAGCCCAGCCATCATCACTATTATTGTCACTGAGGCTGTGTTGGGCCACCCCCCTGCTAGCAGTGATCCCCCCCCGCGCCACCCCGACTTTGTGCGACCTTGGCGCTTAAAGGGTTAACATTCACTTCACATAAATGTGTAAAAACATTTCCACTTATTCCACAGAGAATTAATCTTGGAGTATCGGAGTGAAGGCGTGATTTCTGAGGTATTTTGGTAATGCCCTTTAAACGTGTCGAATTCTGATTTGCCAAATTTATAAACAAAGTTGATAAAAACGGGAGTCACTTCCTGATCTAGTTAGCCTTCGCCATTCACTTGATAAGGCCAATCGGGTTAACAAGCATTTTTGAAACCGTTTTCTTTCTGACTTAAAGGTCACAGTCACTCTGCAATACTTTTGTGAGTAATGTCAAACACAACAGCTCTTTTACGAGCCACCGAACAGCCTTAGATGCAAAATAGACACTCCAGCTTCCTGCCATCACCTGAAGATAACCCAGCTTAGAAGGGTCATACTCTGAGCTGGCTACGGGCTCTGGTACCAGAGGTCCACGACATCGGCAGTGTCCATCTCGACCTCCTGACCCCCTGGATCGCTAGGGGATCTTCACACAAGCGTAGACTGGAACAGAGTGCATTGGATACAGCCAAATTGATTTTACCACCCAAACTCCACAATCTCTCTCATATACTTAAAATGAGAGTCAAGGCATGGGTGGAGACATATTGCATCCACACTTCCTGTTAAGAAAACGCTTTTGAAAGAGGTGTCACCTGGCGGACCGAGAGAGCAGCACTGAGGCAATGATAGACTTTATTTTTAAGATGCCAATTGTAAAAAACCAGAACATTGACACACAACTGTTAAAACAAAAATTGCCCCGAACCACTATGAGCCAGTATTTGAAGTAAAAGTTTAGTTTATAGTATTGTAGCGGTCTACGCCGCCCTCTAGCGGGGGGTGTGTGTGGAGCAGCAAAGAAGAGTCGACAGGTGGCAGACATAGAACACTTTTAATAGCCGGATGGCTCCCCATTTCATCCCCCCACACAAACAATTAGCTCACGGTGCCAACAGGCACCGGATAAGAACAACACAGCATGAACTCTGAACTGAAACAATCAACACTAACATAGCCTGAGCAAAATAACCCAAAGAACACCACAAACTGAATAAACAACCCCAATTTACCCTCCCCCCAGAGTGCAATGGGTTTGTATACTGTTTTACATCATGAAATGACTGGTTTGTAACTGATGGAGAGCAGAGTTTATAAATGATTAATCAATAACTTATAGATCATGAAACATCATGAATAAAAAGTGTGACACAGTAGCATCTTCATCTTGAATAAAGCCTTTATAGTGGTGCTTGTAAGCAGTTTGTAAGTTAACTAATTATGATCATTTTTTGTAGATGCTTCAAAAATGATTGATTAACCATTAACCAATGCTTTACTGATGATTAACTAATGCTTAATAGTGTGCACTTATTATAAAGTGTTACCAGAATGGGTAGTCATCAATAATGCTAGGTGAGCCTATCCCGCCTCTTCAAATCATAACACTTCATGTTAGTCCATTCTTTCTAAAGTTAAAATCTCTTTTACTGGGTTTTGCGCTGACTCATCTCTTACACAACCAAGTCTATAACTACTAAGCTTGTGCTTACAAGATTGTTTATCTTTAAAAGGCAGTGAATGTGTTTATGCCATTTGTTTATTGTCACATATGCGTTTTTGCTTGGTGCAACTGGTAATAGAGAAAACTCAAAATACCGACATTCACCAAAGCTAATCCTGTAGTCGAGGCCTTATCACCCTCGTCTTTTGATTCCATCTGACAGCACATTCCGGGCGAAGCAAATCCGTTTTATGGTTTGAAAATACTAGACGTCCCGTCTGAAGCAGTTTCTCTGTCTCGAACGACCGTTAAACAGAGTGCGTATACAATTATTTCTGTACAAGCTAAGCTGACAATAGCATTCTAGGTTCCCCTACAGATGAGCAAGCACGTGTTATATCGACAATTAAAGACGAGAGTATGAAACTCTGCCTAGCCGAAGGGTTTATTTTCTTCTTGATTTTAACCAAATTTAGGGCTTAGTAGATGACCAGCTAATGTAACATTGCTAACGTTGAGCACGTGGAGATAACACTGCTGAATCTACTTCAGGGCACCTTTATCTATCAAACCGCCGCAGTGACAGGAATCAACTCAAAATCCCTTTGGAGTACAGTTTGAGCCTCTATTATGAAAAACAGCCAGCATCACTCTTCTAAAGATGCCATTTCAGGAATTTCAGAACTGACAAACAAAGGAAGTGACGTAATTGTCTCTGCTTCTCTTACCAAATCCCTCCCATCTGCCCGATACCGCCACTTGTTGGCATGTTTTAATCCAACTGCTTCGTTAAAACCTTATTATCCAGTTTTCTGAACTATTTTGTCCCAAAATAACGGTTACTGTGGCAGCCATTCCTCAGGATGGCTGCAAACCAAGATAAATTATCGATTAATTTTCTCCCTAGAATGAGAATGGAAATGAAACGGGAGCTTTCCTATTTATACCAAGGTTTTTATAATTTAAATAAAAGAGTCGTGGCTATGGAGACAGCCTCCTTAACTGTGCGTGTGTTTCCACTCACTTCAGCTGATTTTGACCAAAACCTGCAACCAGATGACATGCTTTTTGCCTCTGATGTCCAGGATGTGGAGCAATCGCCTTCTCCTGATGAACCAATGACTGATTCATCTGCCCGTGACAACGGTCCAGCTCCCCCTGGTGAACGATCAGCCAAAATGTTCTTGGCAACACTCATGTTGCAAGGGAGGGCTGTGAACTTCCCACATTAGTTGTAGTTACAGAACTTACTCCATGTGCGTTAAATGTCCGCACAAATGCTCCAGGGGACATGACCTTGTCGTTCATGTCTCTTCTTCACTTCACGGTTGGTCCTATGATGTTGACACACCCCATGTACGTCTTTGACATTGGTACCATGCCTTTAATATTTGGTGTTGATCTTTTGAAGTGCCTTGTCCCTGTTTTCGATCTTGAAGGGGGTAGGTCATTTAACAGGACGAAGCAGATGCTCTTACGAATGAGGTCAAGTCGGCCACTCCTACTGAAATACAAAAACTCTCTTTCAGCCAACTCCTTAGACTGTGGATTAACACAGTCCATGAAGTAAGGATTCCTACACCACCACACACACCTCCGAATTTCTGAGTCAATAAAAGATTTCCCTGGCATCCCATGGACCAGTCCAGGAAATCATTGGCATCCTCTGGAAAAGGGTATCATTCAACCCTGTAACCTCCGTTGTGGCCAGTAAGGAAACCTAATAGTAAGTGGCAACTAACCACCAGATGAACACAGGCAACTCAACCAACGAGTTTCATTGACTCGGTGGCTGATGGCATGCCTGGAACAAGAACTTCCGAAGGTGATAGACGCTAAATACTTTTCCACCCTTGACATTACGTCTGGATAATGGACATTCCCTGTCCATAAATCTGACCCATATAAATTTGCCCTCACCTTTGCCAACTGCCAGTACACCTTCACATGGTGTCCATTTGGCTACTCCAACTCACCATCTGAGTTCAACATCTTCTTCGACAAAGCCTGCTCCGATGCTCAGGAGCGAGGTATCATCATCTACGTCAACGATATTCTGATTCGTAAATGCACTTTGATGACCACCGGTCTGAGCTGGGCCATGTAATGGGTCAGCTCACAGCTGCAGGTTGCAAATATCTCCCTCGCCAAAGCTCAGTGATGCTGGTTAAAGGCACAGTTTGTTGGCCTCCATGGTGGTTAGCCTCCACAGCCTCAACATGGTAGAGTCCAGAGTGTTGCCAACATCAAAACTCCAATGGACATCTCGGAACTTCAGAGTTTTCTAGGTGTGTGTAACTACTCTCGCCAGTTCGTAGAAAACTACGCTGAGATGGCGAGGCCTCTGACTGCCCTGTTGAAAAAGGATGTGCCTTTCGACTGGACTGAGCAGCAGCAGCAGCAGCTGGCCATGGATGACATAAAGGCCACATTATGCTCTGCTCCGTGATTTGTGATCTTATCGATCATTTAATACATATGTAGTCAGCATTAATGCTACACCACCAAATTGTTCCCAAGTGCAGCCACCACTGCAGCTCACCACTGCAGCTCACTGCTCCCCTCCATAGGGATGGCTCTAATGCAGAGACAAATTTCACCAGTGTGTGATGAAGACTATGGGACTTAACTTTACATTAAGTTGATGTCAGCCTGGTTTGTGCGTGTGTGTGTGTGTGTGTGTGTGTGTGTGTGTGTGTGTGTGTGTGTTTGTGTGTGTGTGTACGCATTCATGTGTTTGTGTGGTGTTAGGGTCAGAACTTTACAAGAAATTCATATTATTCCACATTAGGCTTGGAACAGAGGAGACAATGAAAAAGGTCAAACTGTTGGTTCACCTTTGACCTTTCGGTAAATACCAATCTTCAACACCAAAGAAAGTCGTAACATTCCCATATTGCACCAAAATGCTTTAGGTCTTAATAATGCATGCTGATCGTCTTATTATAGCAGCCAAATGTCAGTTTGATTATTATAATGCTTGAAAGGGTCAAGTGCTACAGCAGCTCTTTATTACACCATCCATTTTTTATGACATGCCACAAAGTGTATCAGATGCACCAAGGGGTTCTGGGTATTCTTAAAGCGAAAGCTGGATGTCTTCTCCTACAGAAGTCCACATGTAATCTCACAACAAAAACACAAAGAAGATACATGCTTTTCGTTGTAATGCAGCAAAGCACATCATCATAAATCACCTTAGATAACTGTCTATCTTTCAACACACACACACACACACACACACACACACACACACACACACACACACACACACACACACACACACAAATGTTAATGTTAAGGTTATAGATAGCTTGGGTTCAATGTAGGAAATCAAGCATTTACTGTATTTGTTAATTTAAAATGTTTGGCGTAAATGTGTTTTAATTTTGTTTAAAGACAAGTTTGACTTGTATTGTAAACACAATTGCAATGGTCTTTAGTAGAAACGAAAGCCTTGTGAGTCGATCTCTGTGGTAAGAAACAGCTGGTGTTCCTGTTTCAGGAGTCAGAAGTGAGCCAGAGCTGAAGTCAAACTTCCTGATATTTAGACATGATCTCTGATTGGCTAACTGAAAAGTGGCTGTCAGACTGATTTAGCTGCAAGAATGTACTTGTCCAGGCTGACGTGAAGCCTTACCCGTAGCAAAGGTGAATTATTTTTAATAATCTTCTATGTAAACATTTTATTATTACCTTCTAGTTTTAATTTGTTTTACAGATTATTGTTACACGTGATTTTATGCTCTTTTAAACATTTATAAATGTGCTGCTTCTTTGTTTTTACATAGCCAGCCAGAATGGAGTTCACAGCCGCAGTGTGTCTTGTGACACAGGGACCATGACGGAAATTCATCTTCCAGAAAGTCCCAGAGCAGCGTCCACACCCCCTGAAAAGACCAAGATGTGAGGTGTCTGCTGTTGATTCCAGCTTCCACCTCAGTGACAGTGCAAGCTCAGTGAACTGTTCAAGGTAAAAAAAATTAAAACATTTCAGAATTTTTAAGATATTAACAATTAAATAAGTATGTGATTACATCATGACATCATGAAGGAGGCTACTGATTCTGGCCCTGTGACACTTGGTGGTGACGTGTGAGCTGATTCACCTGGAAAATAACTTTTACATTAAATATTTTGTTTTTGCTATCAAAAGTAAATTAACTAATAACCTGCATTATTGCAGGACACTCAGCAAAATATGGACTCTACACCATGAGGCACACGTTAATACTCTATAAGAGCACATAAGGTGAGCAACACCACATATTATTGTACACTGTCCTGGATTTGTTTTCTTTCTGCGTCTCATCATTAGCCTGGCTGATCACCTGATAATTCTGTCATCTGGTTATGACAGAACGAGGATGTCCTAACACACCTGTAACCTATCAGCTCATTTGGCAGAATAGAGAGAGAAGAGACAACACCACATCTCCTGTTCCTGGAAAGCCTTCAGCCATCCTTCGATGACTGAGAACCGCCATCAGCTCTGTCTCCTGTCTGCCTACAATTATTATAATAAATATTGTGTTTGACAAGTTTTTTGTGCTGCCAAATATCTCATTTAGATTCCAGTTTTGATATTTTAATGGATATTTATCAATCACATTGATTATCACATTTTTGTTGCATGTTTAACTAGCTCTATTGTGATGAATTAAACTAGCACCTCACTGTTAAAAGCTCGTTTTAATTTCAAGCATGTTTAAGTATTTATGGACATGAACAAAAACAGGAAATATATAAATTGAGATTTATTTAATTAATATAACAAATAAGGGGGAAAGAGTCATTGAAAGGCACATTCTTCTGGAAGCTCCTGATCCTGACGACACCAGAGACCAGCTGCAGACACCAGAGGACCTAGAACCAAGAGAGCAGCTGTTATCAATAAATAAATAATGAAATCAGGGCAGTTTTAGTGGGCTGAACACATTACAGAATAATTTTCTCATGGGGTATTTTCATAACTTTCTATGCAGCAGACTAACTTGAGCCCAGGGCTCCTGGAAAGCTGCTATCCAGCACGTTTCAGTGGTTTTCCTGCTTTAACAGGTTAGATTAGCTGTTAAGCAGCTCAGCTATTTGTTGCTGATTAAAACCAGGTGTGTTGAAGCAGATAAACCTCTAAAACATGCTGAATACTAGCTCTCTGGGCCGTGGAGCAAAACCCTGCAGCTAATCCAATGCTATGGCTAACGGCTACTTACCATTCAGAGCTGGTTCTGTTGGGTCGGTTCCGTTAGTTTCAGGCAACTCACAAGCTCAAAACAATAAGGCTCAGGTCCGCTTGTCTCCTCCAAATAGACTTGGTCCCTTTCTTCTCGAGTGTCTGGGTAAGGAGGAGGAGAAACGTCCTCCACTTCTAATAACTGCTCAGAGTGAAGGGAGCTAGCATCGTCTAGTTAGCCATCGTCTTCGTCACTGCCGCGGCTCCGCCCTCTCGGTCCTCTAGGCAACACCTACTGATGTTGCATTTTTTAAAATTGATAAGTGGGTGGAGTAAGACTCTGAGGGGGGCATTACGACCTCTTTAAGAACTGTTTTTCTTTTGTTTCATCTTTAAAAAACAACCCCCCCAAAAAACAAACCCATAACCAGTCATTCACAGATTCATTCAAAGCAGGTGTGTAAGAGCAAAGTAACATCTAAAACTCGCAGGATGGTGGACTTTAGAGCCCTTAAGAAAGCATCAATGTTCTAGTACAGAAGTCAAAAAACACATTATATGTGAACAGTGTGCGCCGTAAAGCGGTGAAAGTTTAGGAAGATTCTAAGGGCCCACAGCTGTCAGGGGCCCAAAAAAGTTTCAAAGTTGAATGAAAAAAATTTTGTTTAAAAATCACAAGTACTTTACTTTGCAGTATTTTTTCTCATTCAAGCCATTAAACAAACAATCTTTTAGTCTTTGTGAAATGTTTATTTATTCAGAGGTCCCTACTTTATTTTGACTAATTAATTTGAACCCCCCTCCCCCAACGGCAAATGGTAAAGTCCACCTGGCCGAGGGGAGCGTAGCAGGCGAAGCCAGCTCACGCAGCAGTCAGACAGCAGAGTGTGCCACGGCTGCAGTAAATATGTCTGCAAAAACAACGTCTGGGTCGAAGAAAGAAAGGAGAAAGAGGACAGACAGAATAGACCTGTATGTCACACAGATTTTCTCAAAGAAAGGTGGGTTTGGTTGAGTGGTTAAAATCAACCTGTTTGCTAGCTCTGATATCCACAGTGAGAGGAACTATGGTTCATCCAATTATGGTAAATGGGTTGTTGTCCTTGTCCCTACCAGAATCAGCAGCTGGTGATATGTCAGCAGGTGTCCCCTCACAACCCAATGAACCTCAAGAAGGTGAGCAATGTAGCATGTTAGCTAGCAGCCTCATTTAAGAGGGTCTGTGGGAATCACTTAAGGCTCTCTTCTCTATCAGTACTATGACAAAGGAATGTAAAAAGGCTATTTTGGGTGATAAACACATTGTTTTTCCACATAATGATAATTATATATATCAATCAGTAAAAATGTATAGATTGTTTTGGATGCTGGGCAGGTTGAAGCATTGTTATTTAGTCTGGTAATGTAACATAAATTACTGTGAGATTATTACTGTGAAACACCTTTTTGAAGGCACAATACAAGAAAAAAAAACCTCTTCAACTACTAAATACCTTGAAATGAAATGTTTCAAATCTGACTGAATTATGGGAGGTTTATTTATGTAGCTTTTAGAACACAAACCAACAATCAATAATTTCCAAATAATTCATCAGAGAGCAAAACTGAAACAAAAGCTATTAATAATAGTAATAAATAAACTTAATATGACATTGAACACAATAAAATATGAAATCTAGTATTGATGATGGAGAACTAGAGCTAATATGCTGCAGGAGTCAGTGCTGCATTTTCCCTGTTGTGCATTAATTTTGAAGACTGTTGTAACTTGGATAAAGATTGTCACAAATGATAGCCTATAATGTAACACATATATCAATTTCATTATGTACAGAGCCTGGACCCTCCCAATGTCAGGTTTGGTCAGGACAAAGTATATACGTATTCATGCAAAGTTGTCCAACTTTAAAATTTTATGTAACCCTAACTGACTCCAGTTTGAACTGTGTGCTTATTCATTTTGTGTCTATGATGAAGCCATGGAGACTTATTAAAGAAGTCACCTTGTGAGCAGTGAATCCTTAATTTTTGTCAGTCATACAGTAATACTTGATTTCAAGAGGAAAGACAGCTGAAAATGAAGTTATGTAAAGCTTTGACGCAACATGGAAATTTAATTAGATATCCAAATTTGAATTTTATCATCAAATAAAATTTTAGAATAAATACACACATTTTAAGGGAGTAAAGGGGAAAAGGAGATTAACCCCTTTCAGCATGTGCATTTCCTGCTTTTTCCAGCAGTGATGCTGCTAATTCTGTTGAAGGGAAATCACTGTTTAATGAGAGACAGCTGGTGAAAATGATATGTAAACAAGTAAGAATGCATGTAGACCTACATAATTAAGCAAAACTGAAACACTAATATAAAGTATATAAATCATTTTTTTTTCTCCCTTTGAATCTGTGAGGGTGGAACCCCAGCTCCAGCTATGGATGAGCCCCCAGGGGGCCCAACTTGATATTTTTTCATGGGGCCCAAAATCTCTGGCAGCCCCCCTGTATTTGATTAAAATCTGATATTGGCTTGATTTAGAGATTAATAAAAGAAGGAATAAAAATAGTTTAAAATGCATAAAGATACCAAACTTGACCTAAAATCCTCCAATAGAAGCCAACTCCCCCCCCCCCCCCCCCCCCCCCCCCAAAAAAAAAGAGAATATATATATATATATATATATAAAGATTTAAATCAACATTTTCTTTGAAACATTCATAACATTATTTATTTACCCAAAATGAACAAACACAATTGATTGGTGGGTCATTTAACACCTTTTTGGGTCTTTGACTTCTGTGGTTTGCTGTATATTCAGGCATCTGTGATTCAGCCTCCCATTTAAACATCTATGTTTCTGTATCTTTTAAAGTTTCACTTCAGTGCAAAACACATCTACTAGTACTATGTGTACTTCTCAATGTTTCTCTTTGAATTAATTGCAAAATGGTCCTATACATGTGTTTGGTTCTGGCAGTGTCCTGCACTTATGGCATGGGATTAGCTCCCTGGCACTCTCCACATCATAATGTGGTTATAGCTCATCAAGGGATGGATGGATACATAGAAGTGATGAATTAATGAAAACAAAAATCCAATAAAAAAGTCACAACCCACTTAAGAAAAGCTGCATGTCGTTTAAATCAGAGTGAAGGTGGAGAGATAAATTCATTTCAGGCTGGTTGCTGCTAATATTTCATTGCAATTAAAGCAAATGTCACACAGATCTGTCACCAAGTTATACAGATTAGACTTTATTCCCATAGAGATAATTCGGCAAGCTACAAGTCCTCATAAAAAACTTATCATATATATATATATATATATATATATATATATATATGATTTGGTTGTTCTGCTCTTTTGTTTTTTAGTTCAGGATCCTATGTGCACATGTCTCGGAGCTGGCACGTCAGCTGCATACTCAGCATCACAAAGAAAGCCGACTGTTTTGTGAGAAACATTCCCTCCATGTAATCCAAACTATTTCTCTACCGTCTTTAAATAGCTCAGGCATCAAACACTCCCACACTAATCTCAGTCTCAGTGTAGTTTCTTTGAGTCAGAAAGAATGAAACATGTTTGGAGGAAATCGGAGAACAAATTTAAAATAAAACTGACCAAACTGCACGTCTGTTGCTGCTTGTTTGCAAATAAGTCACACACCTCGTATGACCCAAGTAGAGGTTTGCATGGGTTTTGTGATGATTTGTTTCTCATAATTGACTTAGGTAAAGTCCTGGTAAGCAGACAAAGTTCAAGCAAAAATGAAACAGTATAAATATTCCTATTAAAACACAAATACTTCAAGAGTTGTAAATAAAACCAGGTTTTGTATCTGAAGTAAAACACATGTCTTATACTTCTACACTGCAGCTTACCGACTTAAAATGGGGTTTGAAATAGCAAAGGATAACAATTTACTTTTCATGGATTACAACTGCCATTGAATTAAAAAAACAGCTGGAAATTAACTAAATTATCCAATTTGTCAGGGTATTTGTCTCTGCAGCTGCAGCAGGGTGGAGCTCTGCAGCCCCAGCAGGTCCTAAGTTTAATGCCTTTTTTATATTGTGTGTCACAAATAAAACATTAAAAGAGGAAATAAAAAAAAAGAGGCTGAAGTACTCGCTCAACACATCTTATTGTTATCCGATGGGGTTTTAAAAGTCTCCAGCAGACACGTTCTGGGGCTAAACGAGTGTGTGGCAGTAAAAATCAGCTTGAGAAGAGGGATGAAGGAGGCCACCAAGAAGGAGAGATAATGGAGAATTTATGTTCTCTGTGAAAGGCCCTCTTAGCCCGATTTAATTCTCTTAATAGTGGGAAGTTCTCAGCCAGCAATATTCGAGCAGTAACCTGCTCCGCAGTCTAAAAACCGGACGTGAGGGGGTGGCGGGTGGGGGCAACAGATGCATAATGAATGAACAAAGCCCTCTGGCTAAAGACAGACGTGATTGCTCTCTGCGTCGTTAATGTTTCATGTTGTTAATAGCTGCGTTCCAACCATTTCACAGAGACGGTTAGCAAATGCCCTGATAAGGAAGATGATGATGAAGACAATGAGGATGACGATGACAATGATGATGATGATGATGACAATGGTGGTGATGATGATGATGATGATGATGTAAGATGTTGTACAGTTTAAAGTGTTTATTGTGTTTTATAAAAAATAAAATAAACAGAGAAATACAGAGATTAAATTTTAAAAGGGAGACTAGAAAGTTTTGGCTTTTGTTTATCACCTTCTAGTGTCTGTTTAGTAGAACCAACAGCAAAATGTATCCCCTCGCTGTGTTCATGCGTTTGTGCACCTTAATTTGGAAGCTGAAATGTCTCCACAGCCTTCATTTGTGTCTACAGGAGTGATTCATCAATACATTAAACAAATAAGCTGAGTAAATGATCTAAAACATGCATGGAATGTGCTGGAAACAGAGTGCAGTGCCAGTTTTGTTAACTCCAACAGACCAGACTGGCACTCTGAAGTTGCAAGTGCTGTATTCTGGCTACAGAGGGTGGTGGGGGTCTGAGAGCCATCCATTAACTCATTCACTGCTAGCTGTTTCTGATCAGTAAAGCTCTTCGTGCCAGCATTTTTCAGCGTTTTTACTGTGGGTTTTTTTTGAGAGTCACAAAACGTTGCACGCTACGATGTTGTCAACACCAAAATTACCAAAACAAAGAGGAGACTCGCCTCTTACTTCAGGAAGAATCCGCACATTTCGAGCATTATCCATTATTTCATAATCCGTTGTCGAATTGTGATTGGCAGAAGCTTTTCCGGTTCGCACCTCAATTTTTTACAGCAGCGGCCCAAAACGATCTCCAAACACATGGATATTCTGCTTCCTGATCATGTGTCATATGATATACACAGACGAAGATCTGCTTTAGAGCTGGGATGTTTATTCTATGGTGCAGGGGCTCGTTCCGACGCCCACACAGTAAAAAAAAATGCAAATGACAACATTAGTCATCATTGGCAGTGAACGGTTGGATTTAAAATGACGACTTTTGTTGTCAATGGCAGTGAATGAATTAACCATGTAAAGGGTCATTTTAGCACACACTGACTCAAGAGAATGATTTAAAAATATTAAAAAGTTGCAAAGTATTCCTTTAAAGATGGATTTGAAGGACAAAACATTACTATTACTTTACTTTCTACTCAGAAAAACAGCACTTTAAAACACAAGTTCATTTTGTAAACATGGGCAACAAGATATAACCACTAGTAATACATGCAGAAGCCAATGTATTTTAAAGGAGCAATATGTAATAATTCCACAGTGAAATAATCATAAAACATTCTAATGTCTCTATCATGTTGGCAGTGTTGGGAGTAACGCGGTACAAAAGTAATTAATTACTGTAATGCATTGCTTTTTGCTGTAATGTGGTAATGTAAGGCATTACAGGGAAAGAAAATGGTAATATTTACTCGGTACAATTGTCAGTAACGCGGTAATTACAATGCATTTTTAAACCCAGAATCAAGATGTGTTCCTTAAAAATTCAAATTGCGGGAAGCCCAAAGAAAGATCCAGTATCTGTCATGTTCTTCGGGTGGAGATGGCAGACCATGTGTGGTGGTGGGTTTCCGGAGGCAGAAGAGCAGGCAGACAGATGAAAAAATAAAAAGATGTTTAATTGTAGACAGGGAGCAACAGGACGAATAAACATGCACAAACGACAATGAACCGACAAAGACAGCAACCAGGAGGGAGGTATAAATACACAAGGGAATCAGGAACACATGGGCAGAGTAATCAGGGACAGGTGAGAACAATTAGGCTAATCAGGGCAGGAGAGACACAGTCAGGGAGGCTGGGGCGGATCATGACAGTACCCCCCCTTAAGGGGCGGATACTAGACGCCCATAAGCCACAGAGCACAGGAGACACAGGGACGAACGAAGACCAGACCAGGGCACACATGACCAGGGAACACAGAAGACGAGACCAGAGAACAAACACAGTCCGGGGCTGCGGAGCAGGGGCCTCACGGATCAGGCGGCACTCCGTCTTACGACCAACAGACGTCTCCACGAACTCAGACCAGGGACGCGGAGCAGGGGCCTCACGGATCAGGCGGCACTCTCATCTCACAAAGGGTCTCTCAAGCTCAGACTGGGACACGAACACTGAGACACGAACACTTGACTTGAGACACGAACACTTGACTTGAGACACGAACACTTGACTTGAGACACGAACACTTGACTTGACTCACGAAGACTTGACACCAGGAACACTGAGACAAACTGCATCAGCAGGCGTGGGACCCAGCAGGAACTGCCGCGTGGAGAACCTGCAGGCACAGAACCTGCAGGCGTGGACCAGGAAATGGTTGAGCAGCGGGAGCGACGCGTGGAAGCCCAGCTCGGCGGCAGGTACTCGACATCCAATCAGAGCAGGTGCACATCCCGATCTGCTGGGTCCATCGGCGGAGGCTCGGGTGAAGGGAAGCCGGAGAAGAGCGGGGAGAGCAGCCCTACCACACCGGAGAACAATGACGTGCGTAGGGGGTGTAGCTCCCTTGAGGCTCCAGGATCCACCGGAGAAGAGCGGGGAGACCAACCCTACCACACCGGAGAATAATGGCGTGCGTAGGGGGCGCAACTCCCTTGAGGCTCCAGGATCAGTGGCTTCAGGAGAAGAATGGGACGGGGCAAAAACAGCAGGAGGTGAATGACCCTGACCACCCCGAAGACGAAGTAGGATGCGCCAGGATCTCCCAGAGGAACTTCGACCACCCCGAGAACAGGAAGGATGCGCCAAACACAAAAACTCCAGGCCAGAAATCACCCTCTGCTGAAAGGGAGAAAAAGAAAAAATAATCCTCCAGAAGCAGGTGTGTTAGCTCACCACAGGTCCAGGTTTGGTCGGTTCATTCTGTCATGTTCTGCGGGTGGAGATGGCAGACCATGTGTGGTGGTGGGTTTCCGGAGGCAGAAGAGCAGGCGGACGGATGTAAAAATAAAAAGATGTTTAACTGTTGACTGGGAGCAACAGGACGAACAAACATGCACAAACGACAATGAATCGACAAAGACAGCAACCAGGAGGGAGGTATAAATACACAAGGGAATCAGGAACACATGGGCAGAGTAATCAGGGACAGGTGAGAACAATTAGGCTAATCAGGGCAGGAGAGACACAGTCAGGGAGGCTGGGGCGGATCATGACAGTATCTGCATATATTACGTCATTTATGGACTCAGCTTTGCGGGCAGAAAGGACGCAGCGGTAACGGCTCAACTACTCCAGCTGCGTCCTGCACGCGGCCGCTGTAACATTCACAAAATCGCTCCACTAAAACAAAATAATTCACTTGCGATCGTTCATATCAGCGCATATTCTCTGGTATTTTGTGCTTTTCTGACGTGCTTTGCCTCAGCTGAGTTCAACTCATTACTGCTGGAGCGCCGCGCATGTGAAGATCCCTTTGGCTGATAGAAACTAAGAAATCTAGGAAACAGTTTTTTCTGGAAGACGGAGAAAACATGCAGCATACAGGAAGGTTAGAGAGAGAAAGGGCAGGAAATTATTCAAATAAAATCAAGAAAAAAAAAGAAAAAAGTAGGTAGATTTATCCCTAATACACATTTTTACCAGTGAAAAGCAATAATATATAAGCATTTAATATTCATACATGTGATAGAATCAGATCACCCCAGAAGTCAGTCCCACATCCAGGGCCGTATCAAGGCATTTGGGGACTAAGGCAAATATAGGCTTGGAGCCCCCACCACCTTACTCCCTGCTCAGTTAATATAAGATGGCAGCGTGCTGAGAGTACAGATTGTTGTTGCTTTTATTTAATAAACAATCATTTTAAAGCACTGTTATTATATCTAACTGTTTTTAACAGCAACCCTAGCTCAAACACCACATCACTTTCCACATATATGTCATGAGCTCACTGAGCGTCAGATGACCAGATTCATATTGAAGTTGTTTTGGTGAAAGTAACTTAAAGTAATGCAAAAGTATCGTAATGCCTTACATTTTAAAATCAGTAATATTGTAATGTAATGAATTACTTTAAAATGAGGGTAACAAGTAATAAATAATGCATTACAGTTTTGAAGTAACTTGCCCAACACTGCATGTTGGTAGGAAGATTATACTAAAACATATTTCATTCTAGCTGGCTGGGGGTTGTAATCTTTTTCTCATTTCAATTAAATGAAAGACGAATGTAGTTGCTGTTTACACAGTTAGTTTGTGAGGTGGTCGATTCTTTTCCGAGCTAACGCTGCAGCAATGGCATTTGTAAGTTAAAGTTAAAGTCCCGTTTCACACTGGTGAAATTCATCTCTGCATTTGACCCATCCCCTTGGAGAGTGCTGAGCTGCAGGTGCGGCTGTGCTCGGAAACTACTTGGTGGTTAAACCTCCTAAACCAAGCCCTTTCAGCTGAGTTTAAGCAGGGAGGCATTGGGTCCCATTTTTAAAATCTTTGGTATGACCCATCGACATATATACTGGACAATTCATTTCCATAGGCTCCAATAACACGTTTTTGAGGCTAGATGGGAGGTGGCTACCACCGCCATTTTGACCATGTCACAGCTTCCGTCAAGCCCAGACAATTCCACAAAAGGGAAGAAAGGTGGAGCTGAGGGTGTGGCTGTAAGGCTGGGATTAACTGATGACACCCTGTCGAAATAGCTAAAAGCTAACCTGAAGCTAACCCAAAGCTAAAGCGGAGGTGGGAGCTAAACTAACGGAGGTAGTAACCTAGCTACAACCGGAGTTAACTGTGCACATCACCAGAGCTTCTGAGTCAGAGATACGCTGGGCTGACCACTGGGTAAAACCAGGTGGAACACAGAGGTCTCCCGAAAGCTGCTGAAAGCCGGCAGCCCGCGCAGCAGACAGAAGCCGCGATCAGACAGAGATGCAACGAGCTGCGGGGAGGGGAGAACCGGGTGGAAAACATCGGTCTCCCGAGAGCTCCACAAGCCGATAGTCGGAACCCAGCTCCACCAACATGTTATATTTCAACCCATTTTCTAAAGTGCAGCATTATGTTAAATGCACTGGGTTTTACCCTATTACATTTAAATTTCATGGTTAAACAGTACATGTTAAAATCTAAGCTCAGCTCAGCAGTGACCTAAAATACATAAATATAATTTTACTTACCGAAAAAAATGAAGTGGAGACTCCTTGGATGCTCTATTATTGCAATTAATGCCACAGCAAGTCATTTTGTCCAGCAATTGCACAAATAATATCCAAACAAGAATACACAAACACAGAGACTCAAAATCCCGGAGCAGTTTCCAAGCCAGACCGAGGCTGTACTGAGGTCTTTCCACGGAGCTAGCTCTGTGGTCACGTGGGTCTGAGGCGGCGGTCACGTGTGTCGGATGCTCATTAATTATACAGAATTTTAGGTTTTTAACACACTTAAACAGAAGAGTGAGAAAAAAATTCACCCCCCTCAGAGTTGCCATGAGTGTAAACTAGATAATTTAGACCAAAAACATGTTTTGGATCCAGGCTGTAAACATGTTTATTTCTGCTGTGAAATTGGTATTTTTACCATGGGAGTCAATGAGGATTTGCTCGCTTCTGAAACCAGCCCTCAGCGGATGAGGGTGGAACTGCAATTTTTGCTACTTCCGGGTTGGCCTCAATTTTTAAGCCACATTGTGGGGGCTTGGTATGACCGGACCGGATTTGAACCGCAATCTTCCATTCCCAGGGTGGACACTACCACTAGGCCACTAAGTTGGTAAAAAGCTCCCAAGTTGTTTAAATAACTGAAGCCAAACAGGAACGACCCAGAAGTTATTCCTTGTACCCCTAAGAAGTCACATCATCCTTTCGTTTTACTCTGAAATTGGGTAAAGAAGGCTAGAGGCTAACATTGAGCTAACAATGCTAAGAGTGTGTTAATGATTGATTTAAGTCTGTTTTGACTGCATGCACATGTTATATATGACAACAGTCCTTAATCTTTACGTCTAAATGTTTTATCTTGTATGTTTTTATCTTATCTGCTTTTCTTTGGTGTGAAGCTAACTATGTGTATTAGGGCCCAACCGTCATGCTTTTTTTTGGGACCGGTACCGATATAAAACTTTTAACAAAGGCCGATGGCCGATAAATCTCCCTCACAAAAAAATAAAAAACAATACAAATGTTCCTAAGATTAAACCCTTCATTCTCTGCCTTTTTGATGCTAACTTATTTCTATATTACACACCAAAGAACTGTCTCAATAACTCACTAGGGTTTCCAAGTAATGCAGATAAGATTTATTTTGCAATCTCAAAAACAACAGAACACACAAACTCAGTCAGTATAAATCTAACATTCATGTTTTTTGTTTTCTGAGTCTGTGGAGTTTTACACTTTTGTATTTTGATCCTTTCAAAAGCCGACAGTATTAGGAAAATAAAAATAAGATACGTTAAATGACTAGTATGTGGCAATGTATAAGCCTTATGTAAAATATAAGGCTGAAAAAATACAATAGATTTATTCTATTGCAGAGAGTAATGTTTATTTTCTCGTGTCACTCCCCCCCACACCCCCACCCCCCTCTCCAAGCTAGGGAGAGGAGGGGGACTCCCTGCACAGCGTTTCATTGCTTTGTTGCCAACCCCCTCGCCCGTCCTCAGCTGCGACAACGGTCGTGTGCTGCCGAAGCGCCGTGAAACGGGAACCGCCTTCATTCATCGCCCTTGTTATCCTATTCTATAGGCCACACAGGCCGCCACCGAAGCGCTGCGAGCCAGCGCTCAAGCCCGCACCGTGCAGCGATCGTTTCGACATCTGCACTATTTTTTTTGCGAGCCGCGGGTGAACCGCGTGAGTTTGAAAAGACTGCTGAAGAAGAGCGGAGGAAATTATCTGAGAATATTCCAGAATGTCTACCAGAAAAAGGCCAATGTTACTTACTTACTGCCCTGCATGACTAAAGGGGAAACAGCATGAGCTCTGCATAGAGCGTAATGCTGCGGCAGTTTTATTTTATTTTTTCAGGTTAACTTTTCAATACGAGGCCACGAGGCACACAATAAACTTAGGAAGCATGTTGAGGGGAAACACTTTTGTCATTGCTTATTTTACCGTTCAACTTACCACTGACACAACAAATATGCTTATAACTGACGACTTTCCTCCTACTTCCTCATCACCGTGGTCTCGGCTTGACTGAATTGCTTCTGCTGCATGTGTGCTGTGACGGTCCCCCCCCCCCC
>SSNQ01000085.1:1100430-1148550 GCA_006942095.1 Nothobranchius kuhntae
CCCCCCCCCCCCCCCCCCCCCCAGGGGGCCAGGTTGTTGTTCTCAATCGACTCATCTGGTTAAATAAAGGTTAAATAAAATATAAAATTAAAAAAAAACACCAGTCACATGAGAACAACAAGACTAACAGCAGGGTTCACCTAAAACCTAAAACTCAATAGGGGCCATCTACAGCCCCAGCAAGACTTACCTATAGAGGTTTTTATTTTATTTTATTTATTTTTTTGTAAAATACTGTGAGAAATGTATTCTTGCTTACCTTATCATATGCCACCAAAAGGCTAAATGGTCTCTCAGGCCTTGTCCACACGCAGCCAGGGATCTGCCAAAACGTAGATATTTTTCTACATTTTGGCCTGTCATCCACACGAAAACGGATCTTTTTAAAAACTCCGGACAAAGTGAAGATCTGTGTATTCTCCGTTTTGGGTGTCTGCGTGTGGACATACAAAACCGGAGTTTTAAGGTCCGCAACGTCGCTTTCCGCAACAAAAAAATGCTGGCATCACGTGTGCGACCTGTGTTTACACTAGCCGACAGCATGGATGCCCTCAGAGCTGCGCTCGCTTTATCAATTGTCCAAGCGCTTTTTGCTTGTTTGTTTTTGCAAGCGGAATTACTGCTCCTTACGGAAGACCACAGACGAAGGACGAGGTTAAGAACGGAGGAAGTACTGCCGCCTACAGGTCTGGCATGTCCTTAACAACGTATTTATCCGGGTACATGTGGACAGAGTTTTTTTTTTTAAACGAGGTGGTGGGGAAGCAAGTTTTTGGAGGGGAGGATATTCGTTTAAAAAAAAAACCCGGCTACGTGTGGACTAGGCCTTAGCAAAATATCTCCTGACTCTTTAAAAACAAAATTAATAAAATCCCTATAATGCCTCTGGAACTGTTCTACCAATTAGTGTTTTGAGATAGCAGAAGACAGCCAACACAGCTTATCAACATTAGCAACAACAAAAATGGTTCACATTTGGTCAGCCTTCTGAACAAAAGTAAGTGTTGGTAGCTCACAGTCATGCACATCACACACACCCATGGCTAACAGATTCAGCAAGATGTTGCAATGTTATATGCTATTTTTCAAGATCTTAACCTCTGTTTACAACTGGCAATATGCAATCCTTCAAAGAATCTAAGCAGGACTGAAGCTTTTGAACAGCATTGACATAATAACATCACTGCTCATCACACAAAGAGGCTCAGGTTGGTGTTAGGATTAAAATAAGTGAGGAAATCCTCGCAACTGAACAACATTCTCACCTAAGTTTTGTTAACTTGCCCTGTGGACCAAAGCAACATCAGAAAACACTTAGAGACCTGGAAGCGGAGTATTTGTGTACACCTAAGCAAACTTGGGCATGATTAAATTCTAGCTGAAGACCTTTGTTGATCTGTAAAATTTTTGGCAAACTGGAAATATAGAAAAGAAAAAAAAAACAGGAAAACTCAGAGGGTTAATGAGAAGTCTTCAATCTGAAAATGGTAAAATGACTTTGTACTATTTAAATATTTATAAATATATATATATATATATACATATATTAAAAAAAATATATATATATATATGTATATACTGTACATACTGTGAAGTGCTGAATTTAAATTTCATGGGGCTCTACAAAATGAGGGGTGAGTGTAGAAAAAAATAAATAAATTGAAGTATAAGACTTTTACAATTTTCAAAAAACTCATTCATAATTCCTGAAAGGGGAAAAATCTGGATTGCTCCTGTAAAGCAGCCCAGCAGATCCTACTGGTTTGCTCTTGGCCCATAAGCTTCATGCCCCTTTTGACTCTGATGATATGAGATCTCATCCCCGTGGCAACCACATAGACTCTTCCCTCTTTTCTAATTCCTAACCCATTCATTTGCAAAGAAATAACATTTTGGGATCAACGAGTGGTCCCCTCCAGTCCCTGTGCCTGTCTGAGCGTTTTATTTGCCGTGTGATGGTGAACATTCACCTCGTGATGTGAATGATTAAGCTAGTGGTGAAAAGGGGCCTTATCTGCTTTCTTTGAGCTTTGGGGCTGATTTGAATTTTGCCTTAGGCCATGTATTTTTATTACAATCATATTTCATCAAACAACCGCACTAACAAGTGACATAATTAACCTACGGGGGATGGCAGGATGACGGGTTTAATCGGGGAGGCTTCAAAGGAAGCTGGCCAATCAGAGGGTTGGGCAGCAAACAGCGGTGCTGGCAGACAAAATGAGGAGCTAATGAGCTTTTAATGACATTAACTCTCAGGTCCTTGTAGTGCTGAGCTTAGTGTTTTACATCTAGGTCACATTAAAACTAATAAAAGAGATTCATCTTCCACAAAAATAAGAAGTTTTACCTTTATTTTGGTTTCCCCTCAGCAAGGATCATTGTTCTTCAAAACGGCGGAAAGTAAATTAAGATGAATGGATTTTGTGGAGGTGTTTTTCTGCTTCTGTGGTAAAACATATTATCTAAATCCACTAAGGTGGCTGCTATTGGGACTTTTTGCCATGTAAACTGTTAGCAGTCATAATTGTTGCCCTCTTCCCCTCTGAGTTGTGCTAATGCACCACCTGAAGGCCTTTCAGAAAATAATTATTTACTCCAGAGGTAAATAGTCATTTAAATGGTCTTGACTTGTTGCTCTAAATAGTTTTTGTTACAAAGTCTACAAAAGATGCCTCTTCCAAGTTCTGTAAACAGCTTCTACTTTGAGCTTATTAGGGATGAGTTTAGAGTAAAAGACTTTCTTTGCTTTCAGAAACACCATGAAGCAATAATTTATTTATTTTTTCTTTGAGCACAGAGTTGGTATCATGAACATTTTAGATGTTTAATGTTTCCACACAGTTGATTTTTTATTTATTTTTTTATTATTATTATTGCCATGTTATTCTGCCCAAATTTCACTTTTCCTAAAAGCCGGTCCACAAAGACAAGGAAGTAAATACAATTAAAACTTCTGGAGATACTTTATAACCCTTGGTCAGACGTTTTATTTATTTCTGTTTGAGCTCAAAGCACAATGGAGATTCTTAGTCTGGAATTTGAAAAGGGGATAAAAAAGGACAGTCGCAAAAAACTAAAAAAAAAAAAAGACAAAACAAAATAAAAATCTAAAGAAAATCTAGTGTGTGCGTGTGTGTGAGTGCGTGCATGCATTCGTTTGAGTGTGTGTGAGTGTGCTTTTATTGCTGCTTTCTGTTAAAAAAGTTTGACACCGGTGGTTTTGTTATTATGAATAAATAGGTACTAATAGACATTTACATTTTCGGTAATTGTTCTTGGAAAAAAAACGTTCAAACAAGGTATATTTTGAAAGTAAAGACAATTCTAAAGTCTGACTTCTTTCTTTAGGCTCCCCCTTAGAGTGACAGAATCTGATGTTTGCAGAAAATGGTACACCACCAGCTTGTGACACACACACATACACACATGAGCAGACACACAGCTCTTCTGAGTTGGTCAAAATTTCAAGAACCAGCTCCGAATCAAACTAAACCTAGCCCTAAGCATCACGTCTTTAAAACTGGTCTATAATATAATATTGTGTGTTTCACACGTCACATGATCAGGAAGCAAATCCATAAATTAGGAGATAATTTTGGGACACTGCTGTGAAAAAAGCAAGGCGCTCACACTTTCACACAGATGTGAAAGAATGGAAAAAGCTACGAACACACTGATGATTCCTGATGTGAGAAGTGAGTCTTCTTTTTTCTTTTGATCATTTTGGCGTTTACATGATCGTGGAGCACAATGTTCTGTGACTCTTCAAAAAACTGTAAAAACACTAAAAAATGCTGGCAGTCAGGGGCTTTCTGATCATAAAACCAATTTTTTTTGGACAAAATATCTAAATTATTGGTTGCCATCGGTATGTGAAGAGCACTTCAAGCAAAAGGGCAAAATGTTCCAGAAAAATAAAATCTCAAACAACACTTTTAAGCAATATAATATTGTAATATATTGTCATTATGTTTCTTGTTTGCAAAAATATCCCATTCAGATTAATGTGCAGGCTTCTTACTTGATCTTTAAGAGCAGCAGATGTCCGCCTGCTTCTGATACCACCCCGCTGCTACAGAGACCACCAGGGTTGCTCTTTATACCAGGGGTGTTAAAGGGGGATCTAGTGCTGAGAAATGCAACAGGGTCACTGGAGCCAAAATCGCCCAGGCGGAGACCCTGAAAGAGGGAAAGTCAGCTGAGTGGCTGCCTAAAAACATCTAATCTCTTAAGAAGTCTGCTGCCTGCTGACTGGGGAGCGCTGGGACACCCAATACAACTTTAAAAGCTTTTCTTTTACACTCCACATCCTTTTATCATAGTCAGGCCATGTGCTGCAAGCTGAAAGGCAAAGGCACCATAAGACCGGCTGGCAGGAGACCCCAGTGGAATTATGGGAGAAAAAAGCCTGTGTGCACATTTATGCAGCTTGTTTCTTTTCTTTCAGCATTTTTGTCAAATAAAACAATGCTAAATATTTGATGTTATGTATTTCCTCTGGAATAATGCAGCTCTTGATTGTACATTCTTTTCCCCTGCCGTTGTTAATATTAAAGGGAACTGCGGCAGAAAAGTTTAAATTGATGCATTGTGTGGGCCAGAGGCCTGTGGTGAAGGAGCTTGAGAAGTAATTCACACACAAGGTCATGCAGACACATGAAAACATGACAACACATCCAGTCAACAGAATGAAGAAATGACTGTGACTCATTTAAGGAAGGAATTCAGCTGCTGCGTGCTGGCAGATTCAACTTGGCCGTCTGTATCAGTAAATATGCATGCACTGAATTTACATAAACTCACAGGAAACAGCTGAACTAACAATGAGGAACATAAACAAATCTAACTGTTAGGAAGCCAGATCCTTCATTGTTCATCCTGCTTGTGAAATTACCTAAAAGAGAGATTATCACACGAGGTTTCTTGTAAAGCTGGAGCTACTTTCGGGGCGTTCCAACACACAATGTTTATTTCAAAATGCTGAAGTGATAAAAATGGTGGAACAATATGGAGATTACAGGAAGTGAAAACCTGAAAGAAAAAAAAATCAAGTTTTATATTTAAAACTTTAATGGTATTTTTTATTACAATTAAGGACAATAAATAAGAATAAAACAATGTTTTAGGTTTGGTAATAAAGTAAGAAAAACAAAGTTATACTTGGTTCTTCCAGGTAGTTGGTCACATGGTGTGAACCAAAGCTCTGATTGGCACTCAGCTGTCTATGATATCATATTTCGTTTGTTGTTGTATTTATTTTTGTAATGTGTGTGTGTGTGTGTGTGTGTGTGTGTGTGTGTGTTTATCGTAAAAGAAAACACTGCACTGCATATTAAATTGGCACAGCATTCAGTGACCTGCAATAATTCACAAAGGGGCCCCATGTGCCAGAAGCAGCCTTTGCTGTGAGGCCTATTTTTTCCAGAAATGACATAACAGACTGAAACCGAAAGGAGATGGAAGGAGGCTCAGGAGACTTCCACTGAAGCAATATACAGCGCCTGGCCAAACGTGACCTAAAGGCCAATATTTCAGAATGAATGGGATTAGTCAAGACGGTATCAACCGGGAGCCCAAAAATGGTTTTGACAGCCTCAGAAACAGTAAATGGTAACTGGCCTGTATTTGATATAGCGCCCTCTAGAGTCCTGGAACCCCCCCCCAAGGTGCTTTACAACACAATCAGTCATTCACTCATTCACACACACATTCACAACCTGTAGGTGATGAGCTACATTGTAGCCACAGCTGCTCTGGGGTAGCGTGACCAGCCAGCCCCGGTGTTTCCTTATGGGAAGCACTGAGAATGGGAACTCTCCAAATTAAATAACCCCACCCCCTGAGAATTCTAATTGAGCCAATCAGGAACCGAGTGGCTTTAAACCACAACAAGAAGTAGCACTAAAAGCCTTTCCTCTAAAGAAAGATGTTTGCGTCGTCGCCACAGGCTATTTTGGACTACAACCAAAAAACTACAGTGTTGCACGGTACAGTCAGCATTTCCACCTTTTTCCTGACTGGTTATTTTGGAGCTGGCTAGTCCCGCCCCTCATGTACCTCTCTGCCTGTGAGTAACCAAACTAGTTCTCTGTGTAGACAGAGGACGAATCTGGCAGGCCAGGCTAGCTCTGGGCATACTGACAGAGGCGTGTCTGTCGTACACAGGCGCCACAGGTCCATCCGGAGGTGACAGACTGAGCGAGACTAAAACCTGCAACCTTCCAATTATGAGGTGAGCACTCGACTCCTGTGCTGCCGTCGCCCTTGAAAGGACTGTTGAAAACTGGCTCCAGATGCCATGGAGTCCTGGACATGTATAAAACATGTGACTCAGGTCACACGAAGAGGCTTGACACCTCTCACGCTAATCCACACATGTGGATAGGTTTTAGACAGGCGAGGTCTTGAATAGTGAGTTCTATTTTGAACCTTAAACTGAAGGAGTCGAAACCTATCACATGATGCACTACAACGAACAATGGACACCGCAGCTTCCCATTGCCGATGCAAAAATGTTACACCTAACTTGTGTTCCCAAGCTCTTCTCCATATTTAGTTTTTTGGATAAATGGCTGTGATGTGGAAGTTGAAGCTCCCAGAAGTCAAAGTGGACCCACAGTGGCTGGTTTCATTTTAGATTTGAAGACCCGCCTGTCTCCTTTATTGAAACAATTGAGATGTTGATGTTTGTTTTATTTTCTTTTTCAAGAATTGACTTTCATTGATTTGCATATATTTCACTTGCAGCCAAATCAAGCATCTACTTTCTCATAGTAAAACGTGATTTGTTTAATGAAAAAGGCACGTTGAATGGGTGGAGAATCAGAATCAGAATCAGAAAAACTTTATTTATCCTGAGGGGCAATTAAAAAGTGTAGGTGTAGACCATCCAAAAAGGAGTAGGTGAGACCATCACTTTTTAGCACCTTGACTCTGACCCCGGCTTTTCCACCGGACGCATTAGCAGTGAGTAACATAATAGGCGTGTTTTCCTCCATGGCTCAGCGGTGTGCCCCTTCCCAATGGAAGCATTTCAGGCATGAATGAACAGCAAAAGCATGCAGCTGGTCTTGCAAAGTCACAAAGTCACTGCAGATTTGCTTGACCACATGGTAACAGCCTTCGTCAGTGCACTCCAGCACAGCTGCGGCTACAGTGTAGCTCATCACCACCAGGGTGTGAATGATACACTGTAGTATAATGTGATTTGCGTGTTTTTTTTAACTTACGCCGACTAGTCAGAATTAAGCCCCTGCTGTCCAGAGTCCATTTAGAGACTGTCACACATGCTTTTGTTCTTTCAAGGCTCGATTACTGCAATGCACTGTATGCCGGCCTTAGTCAGGGTGCGGTGGCACGCTTGCAGTTAGTACAAAACTCAGCCGCTAGGTTTGTGACAGGCACTAGGCGCAGGGAACATATCACCCCTGTGCTGGCATTCCTTCATTGGCTGCCTGTGCAATACAGGGCAAAATTCAAGGTCTTGGTACTAGCATAGAAGGCCTTAGAAGGAACTAGGCATGCCCCCTCGCGGGCCCTTCGCTCAGCCGGCAGGGAGCTATTGATTGTTCCAACCACTAAGTGCAGGTCACGGGGGGGGACCGTGCTCGGTGTTGGCACCTGCACTTTGGAACCAGTTGCCTTTGGTGGTGCGTCAGTCACCCTCATTGGGGGTTTTTAAGACTCGCCTTAAGACCCTTTTTTTTTCGAGGCATTCCAGGATTAGCAAATTTTACCCAGTTTCGATGCCCCGGCCTCTTAATCTTTTTCAGGATTAAATTTTTTGCTTTTACTTTCTTCTTTTAATTGATTTTATGTTGGTTTTACGATTGTTATATTTTATTCTGATGGGTTTATGTTTTTATTGTGTTGTGTTCAGCACCTTTCTGCACTGGTCGCAGAAGGGGCTTTATAAATAAATGAAATGAAATGAAATGAAATAATTTGGAGTCATTTGACTCAGAAAGGGTAATTTATCATTTTGTTGTAATTCAGAGATTTTAAACTTTGTGCTTCAAAGATTTTTATTGGTTGTTGGCATCTTGGAACTGGCCTCCAGCTCTTGATAAAAGGAGTTTGTTTTGTTTATCTCATCATGGTTTCTCAGTGCAACAACCAGATATTATGGTGGAGGAAACAGAAAGAGATGATCCTTTACGTTTCCCACTAGAACTAGCTTAGTGCACTGGTCTGGTTATCAAAATAATGTCTTTGTTCAAGGAAAATATACTCCATATTAAATATACATAGGTAATAATAATATGAATTTAACCAAAACTCAATGTGATCTTTAATGTCTGTGATTCGAAATCTGGTCCAGTTCCTGGGTTCCTAATGGAGATTAACCACAGTAAAATCTAGATTAAAACAGCTTCATGGAAATGTCTTTGAACGCTGGCTGCAGATCCAAACTGTCTTTACTTGGAATTATTACAAACTAAAATGCTTAGAGAGATATCCTTCTGCATGAATTTTCTTTTTGCTGTGCCTCATGTCTTTGATGTGTTCCCTATTAATGTAAAACAAGACATGAATTTAACATCGCTGCTGTTTATCTCCACTCCGTCTCATGCAGCTTTCAAATGCAGAAAATTTCCTGCGGCCATGTTACTTAGAACAATTTAACAGTTCAAAGTAGTTTTAACACTTTCATGCATGAATTATGAAATATTCAACCATGATTTTTTAAATATTTTTCATTCATCTTTGGGTATGAATGAAACAAATGTCATATTTACATATTTTTTGTAACATTTAATTTACAAATAATTCATTACAGGTCCACCTCAGTGGACAGCGTGCATTCTGAACATGAAATCTGGTGGCTTGACTTACTGAAGTCCAAATGGAGGGGCTCAAATGCAATAAAGTCTTCAACAGCTGAGCTTAATAGTAAAAATAAATAAATAACAATTTTGAGTACCTGTCCACTGTAGTGACCGTTATGCATCAAAGGGTTAAAACACGTGTGTGTGTGTGTGTGTGTGTGTGTGTGTGTGTGTGTGTGTGTGTGTGTGTGTGTGTGTGTGTGTGTGTGTGTGTGTGTGTGTGTGTGTGTGTATGTGAGAGAGTGAGTGAGAGTGTGGCTCTTCTCAAAGAACTTGGCAGCACTTTTTCAAAGACTAGCAGTAGAGGTAACATCAAACATGTCTGTGTTGCTCCATCTTAGAGGTTCCTCTGTACTTTAAAGCAGCTGTTTAACATCCATTTTTTTTATCATCCAGCTCTGAAGGAGCACTGAGATCTGGACGTACAGTAAAAGCTCGTGGTTTATGGTTTGGTGTTTGTCTCTGATCCATCTCACTGCCTCAGGTAATTTTCCGCTCTCTTTACTCACTCTTCATATTTCTCTCGCTGACCATTCATCAGGATTTTGTGAATTCAGCAGGAAGCATGCTACAGGGAGGGAAGGTCCACCTCCATGAGGAGGGAAGAATCTGATCTAACTTCAGTCCTAAAAACGTCAGATCCAGCATGGCCTTAAGTTCCTGTAATCATTATTTTTTATTTAAAGTTTAAAAAAAAAGGTGCACATGTAGTGTAGGATAAATTGATCTTTAAGTTACCTGAGATAATTTCACACATTAAAAAAAAAGATAGATCTTTTTCAGATTCTTAGTTTCAACTGCAGGTTACATGAAAACATGACTGGTGTCTCCAAATTGTCCGTGTGTGTGTGTGTGTGTGTGTGTGTTTGACTGTTTGTCCTGTGTGTCTCTGAGTTGCCCTGCAATGGACTGGCAACCTGCCCAGGTTGAACCCACTTGTTTGCTCGAAGACTGTTGGAGATAGGCACCTCTCCCCCCGCAATGCTGCATGGACAAGCAGATATGGGAAATGGATGGAGGGATTAGGCCAGTGAAGTTATATTGTTAAATTCCTATTTAATATACCTGATGAAGAGGATGTACTTCACCTGGCATGACATCTCCTTGTTGGCACGGTTTTTATGGAATGGATGGAAGGGTAATAAATCAAACTGTCTCTCCTGGCGTGTTTCATTCACCACTGAATAATCAGCAGCTTCAACAGAATACCATGAAGTCTGGAGTAACAAGACAGTGACTGACAGGAGGTGATAGAGGTTGTTGGTTTGAATCCACTTGGATGTAGCCCGTGTCGGTCACCTGTCAGTTGTTTTCTCGTGAAGGGCTCTGCAGTGATCGGACATCAAACGGTGATGAGGTCCAGCTCGCTCGCTGTTTGAAACACTTTCCAGGAGCAACACTTTGTTGTACAGATGAAATGTGTTTAACCTCAGCTGCTCTGAACCCTGAGCGCCAGCATCCACTGGGAGAGGCCCAGGATTTTCTTTAGAAACGATATGAAGGGGATGTTGAAGCTTCTCCCCACAGACACATGACCCTGAGCAGAGCTGCAGCCTCTGAGTCATGACTGTTGTCTGTCAGAGGAGTGTTTTATCTCACCCAGCCTTAGAAAGACGTTTTATTTTTTACATTGCAATAAACAGAAAAAAACAAATCAGACAAGTAAAATCAGCTGTGAATCTCATATGTGTGGCATCCGTTCTGTGCAGGATCTGGTGTAAAAGAAGTTCATATGAATCTGACTCTCATTACTACATTTATCTGAAAATGGAACTAACATTTCTTTTTTTTTCTGTTAAAGTTATTTATTGATGGTCCAGACTTGATATTCTGGGATGTGACATAGCCTGTGCAGCTTTCAGGCTGAACTAACAATATCTTAAACAACACTCCGCAACTGTAGTCGTGTTTTACATACTTTTTTTTAAGCCTTTTTTTGCAGCACACGCCTGGTTATGTTACTCTGCTGCCTTGCCACTGAGGGAAAGGCTCATTTTAAGATTAAGGTAAATAAATAAAAAGCTAAAAAAGTTTGGTTTCTAAGAATTTTCAGATTGATATTGCAGCCCCACAGCCCGAGCCTTGGAGCCCAGGAGAAAAGTTGAAGATTTTTATCAAGTTTTTATGACTTCCACATCACCTCCACTGTCAGAGAGGATTCAGCCAAAGATCCAGCTTGAACTGCAATGTTCAAGGCAAGTTTTCAGTCTGAGAGCAACATTTTCTGTGTTTGATGTGACAGATCTGCTCATGAACACTTGGAGAAAGTCGATTCATTAAGTCAACTCTTTTCTGACCTTCACTGCTGCACCGAGCTGATGCATAGCTCCTCCACTTCAGCCTAAAGTTAATTATGATGTTTTAATACATCACCAACATTATTAACCCTAACCCCTCTGTTTGCATCCTGTTGGGTCAAGGAGCTTTGAAGATGCTGTTATGAAGATGCTGTTATGTGTAATTGGATCTTCATCGGGGTCACCTTGCTCACATGAAAACCGGCTCTGATGTTTATTTCCTGAAGCCTCTCGCCTTCTTTCTTGTTTTCCTCCAAAGGAAAAGGTGTTGAGTGGAAGCTGATGAGAATAATCTACATGCCAGAGACAGAAAGAGAAGAGGCACTAAAAGAGGGAAGAGACGTCACAGCTAAACTTTGAGATGGGAGGTGATGATGCAAGTGAGAGGCAAGACGCCTTATACCCCCGGCTAACGATCCAGCAACTGGAATGCAAACCCTCGGTGAGTTCAGGAGGGGAGGTTCAGCTGGGGAGGGTTTTCTTTTCAGGGGGATGTCCGTGTGTCACGGCGCTTCCAGGCCTTTTACACTGTTGTCACTCACTCTGCCTGCAAAGAAAATCTCTGAAATTGAAAGAAATGATCAAGAAAAAAATATTTAAAAGCGACATCTCACATTTTGTCCAGAAAAAAATGGTTTTATCTAGAGAAGGTCACAGTTTACAAGGGCATTTTAACACATTTTTAAGGGAATAAATGAACATTTTATATAAATTTAACGAGGGGGACTGCAACACAACAAAGCTGAGTAAAACAAAGGAATTGTTATACCTTAAAGAAATCATTAAAGGAAACCAAAATTGATCAGACTTAGTAAAATGTAAATGAATAAATAAAAAAACAGAATAAATGTTTTAATTTCCTTTAACCTGTTTAACCTGAACACCCCCCAATCGGGGGCCTCTACAGTTTCATGTCCCAAACATCTGCAACTGTCCACATTCTCCAAACACAACCAAAACCACAGTCAAACAGCCCAGATGGGAAACAGGGTCATTTTAAATTATAATAAATTAAGATAGAATGATATTTGAACTTTATTTTAGAAGAGCATCTGACCTTCAGTGGTGTCTGCTGGGGAGAAAAAAAACCTGAACAAATTTAGTTGAGGACCCCTGGAATAAACAAAACAATTGACTAAATTTCCTAAATGGAATTTGAACTCACAACCTCCATCCTGTCAGCACTTTCACACAGGGAAGCTCACACACTGCAGCTGATTAAAGTTGGGCGTAAGGACCCGTTCTACTGTGCTGTGGTTTATCGTCCACCTGGTCCAAACGTTTTTTTTTTTCGGCTGTAGGAGAGGCAGGAGAGACATTGTTTCTCTTGCCTCTCCTACAGCCTCCATCCACTCTGTTGCAGACTGTGAGAACTTTCTGTCTTTCTTTGTGGACAAAGTCAATAAGGTTAGATCTAGCATCTCTCCTTCTGCCTTATCGCTGCCTCTCCCGACTCCAACCAGGCCCATCATCCTAGATAGCTTTGCTCCTGTTTCTTTGCCTGAGTTAACCAAACTAGTTAACTCTATGAAGACCTCTACATGCCCCCTAGACATCTTACCCTCATCTTTGTTTAAAAGTGCTTTTCAGTCCATCAGTCCCAGCGTGCTCTCTATAATAATGCTTCTCTGGTTTCTGGTCAGGTCCCTGCTTACTTTAAGAATACTGTAATCCACCCGCTTCTTAAAAAAACAAGTCTCGACCCCTCTCTCCATAGCAGCTTCAGACCCATCTCTAAACTTCCGTTCATCTCTAAAATCTTGGAAAAGGTTGTGGCTGAACAGCTCACAGCTGTTCTTGATCAGCATAACATCTATGATAGCTTCCAGTCATGTTTTCGTAGAGTTCATTCTACTGAAACAGCTCTTCTTAGGGTCTCTAATGACCTTCTGACTCACAGTGATGCAGGGGACTGTTCTGTTCTGGTCCTGCTGGACCTGACTGCAGCCTTTGACACTGTTGACCATCACCTCCTACTGGAGAGACTGGGTAGGCCTATCAGGAACTGTCCTGGAGTGGTTCTCCTCTTATCGCTCTGAGCACTCCTTTTCTGTGTTAGTCTCCAATTTTAGGTCCTCCACCACCTCTCTTACCCATGGTGTCCCACAAGGTTCTTTGCTGGGGCCTCTGCTCTTCCTCCTCTATCTGCTTCCTCTTCAGCACATCCTGAACTCCTTCAAAGGAATCTCCTACCATCTTTATGCAGATGAGAACCAACTGTAAAGCTCCTTTAAGCCCCATGAGATGTCTAAGCTGCAGCTGTTACACACCTGCTTAGACTCAATCAAAACCTGGATGGCTGGGAGCTTTCTACAGCTGAATGAAGATAAGACTGAGATCCTCATCTGTGACCCAGACAAGCTGGTTCCCACGGGCAGAGACTCTCTTGGTCAGCTTGCTTCTCACACCAAACCTTCCATCAGGAATCTTGGAGTGACCTTTGGCCCAGCTCTCACCCTGGATTCTCATGTGAGTTCTCTTGTTCGCTCTTCCTTCTTCCATCTCAGGAACATTTCTAAGCTGAGTCCCATTCTGTCCCGCTCTGAACTTGAGACAGTTCTCCACACCTTCATCTCCTCACGCTTACCCCGGGTTTCCATGGGAGCCGTCAGCAGCACGTTACTGCAGCAGCACGTCTTGCTCACATTAGCTGCTGCTTGGCCCTTCCCACGAGACGCGAAGCAACAGGGGAGCAGCTGTCACCGACAGAGCACGAAGTCACACGAGTGACTTCGTCTGTAAACACAACAACAAGCAGGAGAAAACTACAACATGGTTTGTGTTTTATGTTCTGTCCGTTTTATAATCGCCAATACGGACCTGAAAAACAAAGGAGACCGCTAGCTAGGTGATAACTTCTCACGGGGCCGCACAGTTAGTAACCTTTATTAAAGTAAAGCAACCGGAAGGCAGTACGTTCTTTATTCTGAAAATCTCGGGAGCTTCTCTCCATTTCCGCATCCCATTTCCTGTCTTTCCTTCCCCAAAAATGTCGAACTTGACCCGTTTCAGAGGCGTCATGCGTAGAAAATAGAACCGGCGCGTAAAGGCCGTGACATGCTGCTCCTGAGACGCGGCCGACTCGCGCTGCTGACGGCTGCTGATGGCTCTAGTGGAAAAGGTTCTGTTGACCACAGCAGTTCCTATCAGCAGCTATGACGTGCTGCTGCAGTAATGTGCTGCTGACGGCTCCTGTGGAAAGCCGGGGTTAGACTACTGCAACTCTCTTTTCACGTGTCTGAGCAGAACCTCCCTGAACCGTCTGCAGGTGGTTCAGAATGCCTGTGCTCAGCTTCTGACCTAGTCCTCCAAATACACCCACATCACCCCGCTTCTCCTCCAACTTCATTGGTTGCCAACTTCAGGGTTCATTTCGAGATCCTGGTTCTGGTCTATAGGGCCTTACATGGACAAGTACCATCATACATTGGTGATCTCCTTAGTCCCTACACCCCCAGCAGGTCCCTGAGGTCCAGTGATCAAAGCCTACTGGTTGTGCAGCACCAGGTTAAAGACCAAAGGTGACAGATCATTTGCTCTGTGGCCCCCAGACTCTGGACCTCTCTCCCCCTGAGCCTGAGATCAGTGGACTATTTTAAAAAGCAGCTGAAAACTTACTTGTTCAGGCTGGTTTTGGTGTGACCTTCATCACCCTCTCCTTGTTCTGCTCTCCCTACCAATTCCACTTTCCTCAGGATCCACTGATTTCCCTCTTTCTTATTCACTCTCTCTCTTTCTTTACATTTTAATCACAACTGTCTATTTTTTGCTCATTTTAAATCTATTTTAATCATTTGCTAAATTCTTTTTTCTATTTTACATGTTTTGTTTTTGTGAAGTGCCCCGCGATTTTTATCTTCAGAGGCGCTATAGAAATGATTTCTTCTTCCTTCTTCCTTCTTCCTCTTCTTCTTCTTCCTCTTCCTTCTTCTTCCTTCTTCCTTCTTCTTCTTCCTCTTCTTCTTCTTCTTCTTCCTCTTCTTCTTCTTCTTCTTCCTCTTCTTCCTCTTCTTCTTCCTCTTCTTCCTCTTCTTCTTCTTCTTCCTTCTTCTTCTTCCTTCTTCTTCTTCTTCTTCCTTCTTCTTCTTCTTCTTCTTCTTCTTCTTCTTCTTCTTCTTCTTCTTCTTCTTCTTCTTCTTCTTCTTCTTCTTCTTCTTCTTCTTCTTCTTCTTCTTCTTCTTCTTCTTCTTCTTCTTCTTCTTCTTCTTCTTCTTCGTTCAAGTATTATTTTATCTTAATGTATCAAAAACGAAAAAATGTCTTTGTTTACAATCAAAACTGTTTTGATTGTAACTGTAGCTGTGCCCAGGGAATGCAAACAATCACTGACACTTGGGACATGACACTCCAAAGGCCCCCAATTGGGATGTGCCAGGGCCCAAAGAAAAAAGGACTAGGGCCTAAAGGATTAAATAATCTTCTTGACTTAGTCTGGTCTGAAGTCAACATCTAGATTATCCCAAGCCTGCTTTTTGTTTGCTTCACTTCAGTGTTAATTTTCACAATAAATTAATTTAGTAGTAGTCTTTTTAGTCAATTTAGTCATCCAATTTCTTTTAATTTTAGTGTTATATAGTCGACCAAAGTATATGTACTTTTCTTCTAGAAACTTGTGCAAAGGAAATGTTAGCTACACTTGAAAATGTAAAGAAATGTAAAAACTGCACATTTCAAACATTGGATCAGTAAACCTCTATAGTCATAACTGATTTAATTACAATAAATATTAGAAAATACCAAAATGAGCACTTACAATTTGAAATTGTGTCTCAGTATTAATATAGTAAACAAAAGGACAGCAGTAGCTCAGCAGGTAGAGCGGGTTGTCCAGTAGTCGGAAGGTTGCAGGTTTGATCCCGGCTCTGGCCAGAGAATGCTAGCCTAGTGAACTAGACCAAATTCTTGCTTTGCAAAGTTTGGTCTAGGCACGCTCCATTGGAACCTCTGCAGCTCCTACCAGGACTCTGGCTAGCCAATCACAGCTCTCTAGAGGGGTTTCAAACACATAAAGAGCTGTGATTGGTCCATAATGGTGGGTCAATCATAGTGCTCTATCTGCTTAGTGAACAAATCACAGAGCTTTATCCGCTTTGTGGGCCAATCAGGGCACTCTTTATGCCTGGTGGTGGGATGATGCAACAGAGTGAAACAAGAGTATGTCACATTCATTGTCCAGTGGAATGCGGAGATAGCCTGGCAAGCCAGACTAAATAAATGTATTATTTAGTCTGGCCACGCTCCATTGACTGCTCTCTGTTATGGTGCAGGTTCTACCGTTGTCTTTCAAATGATCTCCGCATTCCACTGGACAAAGAATGTGACATACTCTTATTTCACTCTGTTGCATCATCCCACCCACCAGGCATATAGAATGCCCTGATTGGCCCACAAAGCGGATAAAGCTCTGATTTGTTCACTAAGCAGATAGAGCACTATGACTGGCCCACCATTATGGACCAATCACAGCTAGCTCTTTATGAGAGCTGTGATTGGCTAGCCAGAGTCCTGGTAGGAGCAGCGGAGGTTCCAATGGAGCGTGCCTAGACCAAACTTTGCAAAGCAAGAATTTGGTCTAGTTCACTAGGTTGAAAGACAACGGTAGAACCCGCCCCACAACCGAGAGCCGTCAATGGAGCGTTGCCAGACTAAAATAATACATTTATTTAGCCGGGCTTGCCAGGCTAAGAGAATGCTGCTCCTTGGGCAAGATACTTAACCCACCTTGCCTGTTGGTGGCGCCTGTGCTCGGCAGTCTTGCCTCTGTCAGTGCATCCCAGGGCAGCTGTGGCTACATTGTAGATCATCCCCACCAGCATGTGAATGTGTGAATGACTATGTTGTGAAGTGCACTGGGGGGTTGTAGAAGCCTAAGAAAGCGCTATACAAATACAGGCCCTCTACCATTTACCAACTCTGTATAATGTGCAGTAATATTTGTAAACATGACAGGAAATTACATCAAACATGCGAGGAGATACATTAAAGGTAAGAACTGTTTTCAGGTGCATTTATTAGTTTCTCCTGGCAATAATGTACCAAGGTGGGCTGCCTGAATGTTTTTCTAGGGTTTTCCCTTACAAAAACACAGCTAAAACACCAAACACTGATACATCAGCCGCAGCAGCGCCACAAGAACATTACACCGACCGGGTCGGCTCCAGCCATCCATCCTTCCTCTCTCTTCCTCAGGCTACTGTAAAACCAGGGGAGAGACCGTGGATATGTACTCAGCAAGTAAACTGTTTTCAGATGGTCATATCTTATGCTGTTCCTCCCAGCTGTGAAGATTTTCCTTAGACATAAATCTTTACTGGCATGGACGTTCGATCACTGGCAGCTTGTTCAAACAGTGGCCAGATCTGGACTTGGATCGGTTCTTTTTGCGTCTAGTCTTGCTTGTTCCATTAGCTAGTTGGGTCTTATTTCCATTGTCCCTTCTTTTCTGTTTTCTGATTTTTGTTTCTGTCAATTACTGTTTCGTCTCTTATTCATCAACACAAAGGTTGATCAATATTTATCAAAGTTTAGTCTTCAGTGGCGTGTTTTTGTTTTGTTTTAGTCCACAAAAATTAATTAATCACTACAAAAGATACGAACATTTTACATCAATGAAGTTAATGCTGCTTCACTTTACAGATTTAAATCACATGAGACGTGTGATGGTCTAAAACACTAAACAACAACAACAACTCATGATGACACACAGCTCTCTTCAACAGTTCAACTACTTCAACAGGAACTTTTAGATTTGAAAATAAAAACAAAACAAATGCACTGCATCATCTGTAAAAAAAATTTAAGATATTGTAACATTTTTAATATTAGTTAGGACACTTCTGATTCTTCATGACTAAATCTATTCAAGTTTTAACAGAGTCAAAAATGTGCTCCTGGTTCATCGAATGCTGATCAACGAAACCACACACATGCTAATCCTGTCAAAATCCAACATTAATACATGCATGCAAAGCCAGATGTTTCAGCCTTCCTTTGCTATAATTGTGATGATCATGGTTTACAGCTTATATAAACCCCACATTCCCAATTTCAGACAACTAGAATGTTGGGAAAAGTTCTAATGTTCTAGACTCAAAGTATCACACACTAATCAGTTAATGAATCCAGAACACCTGCAAATAGTTCCTGAGCTTTAGATGGCCTTTCAGTCTAAGTTGGATTACTAACGTAGATGGACTTTTGCACCATTATCAGCTTTTTCCAGTTTCACCTGAATGTTGAAACTGAAATACTGTACAATAATTAATCTCTTTGTTCAATGTCTGTACAGTGTTTTCTTCAGTAGATTTTCTAAGGGGCAAACACTCTCCCTTTCACCATCATGATCAAATGACCAAACAAAATCAAAGGGAACAAAAAAATTTAGAAGAAACTGTGGTAAAGCTTTCTGAATGCCCATCTGCAGCTCCGTTTCTTTACATTTACCTTTCAGTAATTATCTCTGAAGTACCTTACCTGCTCCTCTTCCTCCTTAGCTTACCCAATGAACACACAAAAACACAGTGAACTTCCCTTTTTAATCTCCTGACACATCAAAGGGAATCCATGCAAAATTCATCAGGTCTGTTTTACCCCATATAGCAACTCATATTCACCCTCATCCTCATCAGAGCGAAGGTGAGTCAGAAAGTGACGGCCTCTTTCTCTGAGATGATCAGCTTATTTATTAATCGGATATTAGGAAAGATAATTCAAGATTTCTTGAAGCTAAAATTTCATACAATTAAGCTGAACATCATAAAATAAAATAAAAACTGTGATTTTGACGTGATTTTTGTTACAGATGAACCTGGAATTTATTTTTAAAAGGAATCCTCGCCCTCAGAGGAAGATGCAGATGAAGATTGCAGAAAAATAACTATTTTATTCAATGGATATTTTTAACAGGCGACAAAGACCAACAGAACAATAATAGGTCAAATTTAAATTCAATTGAATCATTTTTCCTGTTTTTTATATTCATTGTCTTCGTCTTCCTCCGCTTATCAGGGTCTGGGTCGCGAGGGCAGCATCCCAACTAGGGAGATCCAGACCGTCCTCTCCCCGGCCACCTCCACCAGCTCCTCCGGCAGGACCCCAAGGCGTTCCTGGACCAGATTGGAGATGTAACCTCTCCAACGTGTCCTGGGTTGACCCGGGGGCCTTCTGCCGGCAGGACATGCCCGAAACACCTCCCCGGGGAGGCGTCCAGGAGGCATCCTGACCAGATGCCCAAACCACCTCAACTGGCTCCTTTCGATCCGGAGGAGCAGCGGTTCTACTCAGAGTCCCTCCCGAATGTCCGAGCTCCTCACCCTATCTCTAAGGCTGAGCCCGGCCACCCTACGGAGGAAACTCATTTCGGCCGCTTGTATCTGCGATCTCGTTCTTTCGGTCATTACATAAAGCTCATGACCATAGGTGAGGATTGGGACGTAGATCGACCGGTAAATTGAGAGCCTGGCTTTCTGGCTCAGCTCCCTCTTCACCACGACAGATCGGCTCAGCGTCCGCATCACTGCAGATGCTGAACCAATCCACCTGTTGATCTCCCGATCCCTCCTACCCTCACTCATGAACAAGATCCCAAGATACTTAAATTCCTTCACTTGAGGTACGACCTTTCACCCCGTCCCGGAGTTGGCAAGCCACCCTTTTCCGGTCGAGAACCATGGTCTCAGATTTGGAGGTGCTGATCCTCATCCCAGCCGCTTCACACTCGACCGCGAACCTACCCAGCAAGAGCTGAAGGTCCGAGCTGGATGAAGCTAGGAGGACCACATCATCCGCAAAAAGCAGGGACGGGATTCTCCTGCCACCAAACTCGACACACTCCACACCACGACTGCATCTAGAAATTCTGTCCATAAAGGTAATGAACAGAACCGGTGACAAAGGGCAGCCCTGGCGGCGTCCAACCCTCACCGGGAACAGGTCCGACTTACTACCAGCTATGCGGACCAAACTCACGCTCCTCTGGTAAAGGGACTGAATGGCCCTTAACAGAAAGTCACCCACCCCATACTCCTGGAGCGTCCCCCACAGGGTGCCCCTGGGGACACGGTCATAAGCCTTCTCCAAATCCACAAATCCCCCCCCCCCCTCTCCCCACCTTTTCTTTTCTTTTCTCTTTCACCTCTGTCTCCGTGTCTGGTCAGAATTACAAAGCATTCAACAACAATAACAATAAAGTTTTAAGTATCAGGCGTAACATTAAAAGCAAACGCTTTGATGCTCCACCTGAGAGTAAATCTGTAAGGCTTGTCACCAGCATTCAGACATCAATTCTGCTTGCTTCACAGCCAGACAGGACACGGTAAAAAAAAAAAAAAAAGTCAAATAGACTTTTTTGATGTCACTTTGCTTTTTGTCATTTAAATTCTTCCCCATACTTTTTCCTGTTAATTTTCATTCACTTAGTTTTGCTAATGCAGCTTACAAAATACCAAATGTGAAACGAAGGTGCAACAAGGAAAAAAAAAACAAAAAAAAAAAACAAGAAGTGTGGGAATATTTTAGGAAATGCTGAGTTGGTTAAATCAAACAGGTCTGTAGTGAAAGATTTAGACCATCTCCAGAGAGGATGTTGGTATCTTTGCTTACCTTTTGCAAACTATTTTCCCAGATTAGTTTCAAATTTCATGACTTTAAAGTTGATTGATGTAGTGTTAGGATTAGAACTTTCTTTAAAAACCTGTCATTTCCAGTTAGGTGGAGTAGATGAATCTCAGTGAGTTCCCCCTGAATCAGTTGATTAACCGAAACAGTTTGAATAGGGAGTCACTGGCAATGCACGGGCCGTCGCATGTCACTCTAGAACCCCCCTCCAGTTGTTGGTTCGTATTAATGAAGAGTAAAAGAGCAGAGTAGAAAAACATGAAAGGACAGAATAAAGAAAAAAGTGAGAAGAACAGAATAGAGAAACAGAGAAAAAGAGGAGAAAACCAAGGTAGAAAAAGAACTAGGGTTAGAGTTAGGGTTAGCCCCTTCTGCGCATACCCTCTGGTGGGTGATCTATAAGTGGCAAGAGTCAATTTTGTGGAATGTTAAAATGTTGTATGATAACATGATAAAAGTAAGAACAGATTTTGATCCATCCATCCATTCCTTTTCTTTGGCTTATCCGGGGTCGGGTCATGGGAGAAGTATTCTAAGCAAAAACGCAGCCTTCTCTCTCCCCAGCCACTTTTTCGGGTTTTATCAGGACAGAGCAGACCTTGGTCTGATTAGCCATTAGCTAAAATAACCAGCGTGAGCTTCTCTTGGATTCTCCTGACTGACCTCACACAGACTGGTGATACTAACTCCATATCGCTCTTCTTTACAAGTCAAACCTTTCCCTTTAATAGCAAAAGTCTGGCTGTCTGGTTTAACCCAGATCTGTGAGGTGATCGTAGCATCCTTCCTCACTATTTCACATGAAGGCATTTATTGTTTGAAAATTACATGCTGACAGAAAATAAAGTAACAAGCATCTCTTTTGTCTTGGTTACCATGGCAATGAGACAAGTGATGTGTAAACTGAGGACATGAGGGGAGACATGCGTGTTAGTGATTCTAGTATTTTCTCATTTTTTAAAAGCAGACTTAAACAGAAATGTGACGTTTACATTTTTCTAGTAACCCTTCCAGTCATCACCTCCAAACTCTGAGGATGTCAGGAGCCAAAAGAGCTGCAGCTCATTCAATCCTTATTTACTCTAAAAAACAGCAAATGGGTATCACCACAGGCCGTCTGGCGGTAGAGCGGTCCAGTCACATGATTCCTATCTGAAGTCCTTTTGTTTGAGCAGCTTTTGTCTCAGCTGCAGTAGATCAGGAAACAGCGTTCAGAGGACTTCAGAGACAAGTGTAATCTCACATCACATCCAGCTGAAGGACAGCACGGCTAATGGAGTTTCAGTGAAGCTGTGAAAATGTGGAAGGAGAGGTGAAGGATGGGGGGAGGAAACCACCGACCGACTCCAGCTGCACTTTTATTAAAGAACGACCCAAACTCCAGGAGGCCAGTGATATACAGTCCAATGAAACACAGCGTTCCAGCAGGAAGACTGACACAGGAACTGTATTATATATATATATATATATAAATATATATATATATATATAAAATTTTGTAATGTTTATTCATTCATTTATTAGTTAAATAAAACTAACTGCTGACTGCTTTTTAAAATAATATTTAAAAAGAATCAGTAAAAGTCTTCTCCTTTCAATATTAAAATAACTAGTTGGTTCACCGCGTCTCGAGAGCAGTGGTGCAATAAAAAAAACAGACTAGTAATAAAGTCCAAAGGTTATAAAAAAAAAATCTGTATTTTTAGTATATAGTTAAAGTCAACCAGACCACTCAAAGCATTATGAGTCACAATCTTTCAAATTGTCAGAATAGGGTTGGAGGCAGTGGGTATAGGGGATCCAGATTCTTTACCAAAGAAAGTTTTCTAGTTTACCACATTGTCAACTGAGCCACCACCACTCTCTAGCTTCTAGGAGATATAAAAGAACACAAAATATCGGACTACAAATAAAAATATATTGAATGATTGAAGGTAAACATGCATACATTTTGCTGTACAATTCAAAAAGGTTTAGTGATTATGTGCACATTGGAAGACTGTTAGCTAATGTGTTGTGGTGCAGCTCTCCACTTGAAGTGATGTGACCAGGGTTCAAAACTAACAACTGCCAACACACCAAATGCAGGTTAAAAGTTATGTTGATGGGTAATGATGAAAAATTACCCGCCAGTTTGGCCGATGAGGCAATCATGCAATTCATGTCAGAGACGCTGAAGAGAGCGTTGCTGGGAGAAGGCTCACTTCACTGAAGACTCAGGAGTTGGAGAAGATGCAGCTTATTGTTAGAAATGCCCATGCCATCACAGAAGGCCCTTCACTGACTTTGATGTGTGATTGTAAGTACATCAACCGTTTTATTACTATGTTTCAGAATCAGTGCATTTTAAATGATACAGGGTGGTGTTTATACTGTCACAGGGAAAATGTTATGTTTGATTTCAAAAAGAAAAAAAAATAAATATTCTGTAAATGTAATCTGTAAGTGCTAACTTTGGCTTGATTTACATGATTAAATTAGGGTGGACATTTAAAATGATTGTTTGGAAGAGCATAATGTTGTCTGACCCTGCTGCTTTAGGAACTCTTGAGAAAACCTGGCCTACTGTGAACAGAACGCTGCATCATCGGTCCTTCACCTGTTTGATGCTCTCCTCACCATCCTTGCAATCACAGCTGACTGTGAAAGATGGTTCAGTATAATGAAGAAAGAGTAACTGAAAAGTGAGACCCTATCTGACAATTGTGCTGCGCAGTGGCACAGTGGTTAGAGCTGTTGCCTTGCAGCAAGAAGGTCCTGGGTTCGCTTCCCAGCCTGGGATCTTTCTGCATGGAGTTTGCATGTTCTCCCTGTGCATGTGTGGGTTCTCTCCGGGTACTCCGACTTCCTCCCACGGTCCAAAAACATGGCTGTTAGGTGTACTGGTCTGTCCAAATTGTCCTTAGGTGTGAGTGTTTGTGATTGTTTATCCTGTGTGTCTCTGTGTTGCCCTGCGGTGGACTGGCTCTCTGTCCAGGGTGTACCCCGCCTGATTGCCCGTTGACCCCCCACGCCCCACCCCTGCGACCCTGCATGGACAAGCGGGTTCAGAAAATGGATGGATGGAGATGAATTGTCCTAAAAGACAATTCAGAAGTAAAAGATGTGTGCCCGCCACACCTATGCATTGGCAGACAAGATGCCTAATTGTATAAGTTTTTGCTGATTTTCAGTAACCTTAAGTAAGTGTGGGTGTAAAAATATTCCATGCATGTGTATGGACTTGATTGAATGACACAGACCATCTCACTGCACCACTCATTGTCCAGCTGAGTGGAGACAATCCAAATGTGTTTGTCTTCTCCTGTTTAGCCCTTCAGATGTGAACACTTGAGTAAAACCCACATGCATGCCCCTCCTCAAGAGACATCCATGAAAAGATGAAGCATTCTCCAGCGATTTCACAGTGACAGGTGGCTTTTTACTCCAGCCGCTATCGCTGCTATTTGGTGCAGGTATAAACACTTTTGGTTTCCAAATTGATTTCAAAAACAACACATCTCACTACCTCTGACAGACTATTAACTTTCCCATGTTGAGATGATGTAGCATGAGTTCCTCGGGAGAGTTGTTTCAAAGCTTTAAAATAAACAAGGATAAAACAAAACAAAACCATGGTCACCTTGAGCACAATACTTAAAAAAATCATGTCTGTGATACAAATCTAACATGAATACCAACAGTTTTAGACACTCGGACAGAAACAATAAGAAAGAAAACTCGGAAAACTAAAATCTAGTCCAGTGTCATTCTGTAAATTCAACGCCTGGTTCAGCTTCCTCATTCTGTGGCGGTTTATTCTTACACATGGATGATTATTTTTTCTGATTGAAAAAATATATAGACAATGAAAGTAAACTCTATGAAGCTTTACATTGAAGAACCAATAGATCTGAGCTGAAAACAAGGAAATAATTAATCACATAAAATATGAAGCATTCAACAGTTTTTTCCTCATAGCAAACCTGAGCTGAATTTCATCCTTGTTTACTTTATTACCTTGTTGCAAGTTTTTGAACACCACTCTGAGCGCTCCCTTGTCAATTATGCATATTGCATATTAATAGTTAATTTTATTTGATTTGCCTTCCCTTTGCTGGTAATCCATGCGCAAACAAGCCACGAGTCTTTCAGTGCGGAAGAAGAGTTCTGGTTGCATCCATAGGAAACTTAAATTGCCCCAAACCCAGAGAATCGGAGTAATTAACTCCTTCCTTCACGGTTGGTGGAGGAGGCTTTTCATTTTAATGATTTGATTCACTGATCCTTTAAATTTAGCCCTACAGGAAGAGACGCAAATAAAACTCTGTCTTCATTTATTATCTTTGCACCTTTTTCTGTTGAAACCTGAATCTTGTGACAAAAGGTTCATTCAGTTTATGAAACAGATCAACCTGCAGGCTCACCACAGTGACACCATATCGTCTACTGTAGGTCCTCAAAGACTGTTTAGATGTTAAGAGGACTGTGTGCACTTATGAAAAAGATAAAATTGTCAAGCCCCAACATTATATTTGATTCCTCTTTATTTTAAGGTGCAATATATATATATATATATATATATATGAGGAGGGACATGCATGTGTGTGTGTGTGTGTGTGTGTGTGTGTGCGTGTGTGTGTGTGTGTGTGTGTGTGTGTGTGTGTGTGTGTGTGTGTGTGTGTATGTGTTTACTTTATATTTCAGTTTATAGTTTATGCTTGACTAATTACCATGTTTACGTTTACATGGTTCTGATCCATTTGAGTGTTTTGGCCATATATTCTGTTGCACGACCCATTTACATCATTTGTTCTTGTTTCTGTAGGGGAATCATGACTGTAGTCAAAAACAGTTGCATTAGGTTTTAATTTTTTTTATTCTATTGAACAAAAAAGCAAATGTATGTATGATCAATACATTTTTAGTAGATTTATATTTGTTATGACCTTTGTTCACTTTCAGATGTTCTCATTCATTGGCAAGATTGACTTTCTTTTCAATATCTATATGTGTGTTGTTGGCCTTCAAGTGAAAATAGCATCTGGAGTGACCCAGTCGATATCTGGTCTGACTCACAGAGCAGCAGATAAGGAATCAGACGTTTGGTTTCCAGCTCTGAGGAGGCAGAGCCTCTGAGAGCTGCAGATGGTTGTCATCTATCAGATGTGGCTGAGTATGAATATGAATGTGGAATATTTGTTGCTGCATTAGCACATGGAAGTTGACTTGTTAATGTGAAGTGAGAGGATGGAGACAGATCTTCCAGCTGAGCTGCTCTGAGAGATGAAGCAGGAAGTCCGTGATGCCAAATTAAAAACCATCAAGCCTGCGATGAGAGAAAGATGTGTTTTTACCTTATACGAGTCTGACTTACTTCACTACTCCCATTTTAGAGACTTTCAGGCTTTTTTAAGCCAATTTACATTTATCTGACTTGGGTTTAATTCACTCTATTTCCCAAAGGGAGATGAATGTGGCTTCTCATGTCAGAATCCTGTCGGTCTAAACAGAATTTCTGCAGAAACAACTAAGAACAGCTTTGTTTAATAACAGTTTAGATTTAATCCATACAAGAAAAAAACTGTGCAAACTTTATTTCAAACTTTTTATTCACACAGTGTGTGAATCTACAATGTGAGGACATTTTTCTGGTCCTCACTTTTTTTTAAAGCGTACCAGTTGGTTTCAGAGGTTTTTGTTGAGGTCGTGGTAAGGAATACAGCAACACTGGTTAGGAGGAGTAGATGGAGTAGATGTATCTCAGTGACATCCCCCTGAATCAGTACCTTGACCAAAACAGTTTGGAGTAGAGAGTCACTGGCAATGCACGGGCCGGCGCATGGGTTAGGGTATACGTCAGACATAATACAGTCACAAAAATGAATGGAAGTCAATGGATGGTCCTCGCTATGACATGTATGTGTGTGTGTTTATGCTTGTGTGTGTGTCACGGTCCGTGGTGAGTCTCCTGTATGTAACCTGTTTGTTCTGAGTATTGTTTCAGGTGGATGTGTCTGAGAGCCACCAGCTGCAGCTGATCTCGTCATCAAGGCCCAGGGGATTTAAGGAGCAGTGTGACACTTCACCACGCCGGATGATTACTCAGCTTTGGGTAGCTCTAGCCTCTGACCCGTTTTTGATCCTGTGTTTTTCTAGTTCCTGTTTGTTACCAGATTTTTCTGAGAATTATATGCTGGATTTCCTGTCAACCAGAAAAGACCCTGACTACTCTTTCCTGCTCTGCTCCAGGTTTCACTCTACACTCCACCATCTCAATACCAGCTCGGATTCCTGCACTTCATATCACGCTGTCTCCTCCCCTGGCCGCCCGCTCTCAGCCGCTCACCTGAACCCACCAAGCCTCTGCTCCTACCTCCTCTCCAATTCGACAGTTCCTCCTCCTTCTGGAGCCTCCCTGCTCACCCGGACCTGACCTAGCCCTCCCAGAGGCTCTCACCACTATCTACATCAGTAATAATAATAATAATACATTTTATTTCAAGCGCCTTTCAAAGCTCTCAAGGTCACTGTACAGGACAAAATATAATAAGCAAGCAATACAAACAACAAGAAATAAATGCTAAAAGTAATTCCCAAAGGTAGAGTCGGAGTAGTGCGATGGATAATAGACTAAAAAGAGTAGATGGATGGAGGACGGTTACAGTGAGTAAGCCAGGCGGAACATGTGAGTTTTAAGTTGAGACTTGAAGGTTGAAAAGCAGTTTATATTGCGGAGGTCGGGCGGTAGAGTGTTCCAGAGTTTTGGAGCTGAGTGGCTGAAAGCTCTGGCTCCCATAGTACTAAGTTGAGTGCGAGGAACAGACAGGGAAGGTGAAGATGATGATCGGAGAGAGCGAGTGGGAGTGACAATGTGGAGGAGATTAAGGTTGGTTTATGCTTGACGCGTCCGCGAGGTCCGCACGGCTCCGCGCGGAAAAGTTGCGTCATTTTGCGTCATTTTAACAACCACGCCCCTCCACCGCGTCTCCGCACGGCTCAAGATTTCCGCAACGCGCACCTCGGAAAATTTCTAACCACGCGGACGGTCGGACGCGGAAAAACATGGCGGACCGGCACGGCAGAGGTTGGTAAATACAGACATTTGTATGATTCAGCTCTCAGAGATCACTGTGATCAACATGTTGTTAATAATTCTTGGAGAGAAATAGCTCGCACTGTCGGAAAAGACGAGAACGCTGTTAAAAATGCTGAAATACCATGTTGTAAACAGTCATTTCTACTTCTACTATGGTGTAGTGTTGGATGCATGCTGTAGAGCTCCATGCTGCCCTGTTCAGTTTGGGAGAATATTGGCTCACTGCAGAGACGAGCCGCACAAACCATAAACGCTGCGAGTTGTGAAGCTCATTCCAGCCGCGAGCCGCATCACCGCGCGGAAAGTGAATGCGTCAAGCATAAACCAAGCTTAAGAAAGATATGGGGGAGTGAGATTATGGATGGCTTTAAAGGCATGAAGAAGTATCTTGTAGTCAATTCTGTATTCGACAGGGAGCCAGTGAAGTTGTCGCAGGACAGGGGTGATGTGATCAAAAGTGGAGGTCTTGGTGATTATCCGGGCAGCTGAATTTTGGACTAACTGTAACTTGTTGAGTGATTTTAAAGGGAGACCAGAGAGGAGGGCATTACAGTAATCAATGCGACTGGTGACCAGGCTGTGGACCAAAATAGCAGCGGAGTGCTGACTGAGGGAGGGGCGGAGCTCTTAGCTTTGGCGGTGGGGAGAAGTGTGGTGTTGTCGAAGCTGAGTGAGAATGAACTGGTCTTGGATAGAGATGACTTGGTGCCAGTGAGGAGGATCTCAGTGAGCTGTAAAAAGTTAGAAGGAAACCAGGATTTGACTTCGGTGAGGCAACTGAGAAGGGAGGATGAAGGGAGTGGGGGGTTTGGTTGGGTAGAGAAGTAGAGCTGGGTGTCATCGGCGTAGCAGTGAAAATGAATATGAAATTTCCTGAAGATATTGCCAAGTGGGAGTAAGTAGATTATGAAAAGAAGGGGACCTAAGACTGAGCCCTGAGGAACTCCAGAGGTAACTGGTTTGGCGTTAGAGTGGAAGGTGCGCAGTTGGACGAATTGAGTGCGATTAGATAGATATGATTTGAGCCAATTTAGAGGAGTTTTTGAAATGCCGATGGTGGATAGTCTATGGAGTAGAACTCCTCCTCAGATTATCCTCCATCCGTCCCTCCATATACTCACTCTTTCTCCCTCCTCAGAATTCTCTCCTGGAGCCTTGCTGCCAGCCTGCATGTCGTCTGTTCCCGTTCCTCTCATTTAATAATAAAGAACGTTTTACTTACTTGCCGGTTCCTTGTGGTGATTCTGCATGTCGTGGGTCAAGAAACTCTCACCCGCCATGACAGTGTGTGTGTGTGTGTGTGTGTGTGTGTTCGCTCTCTTTTCTGCATGCCTTGTTTTAACTAACTTGATTTGCCTTTTGTGTATACAGTATAAAAATGGCCTGGTTGAAAGCTCCAATTTGGATTTAGGATATTCTGAGTGTGGCTTTATGTTTTAGTCACAGAGGATTTATTAATTTAGCTTGAAAATTTTGTTTAATATGTCATTTGCCACATTTCTTGAGGATGCTTTAAGGAATTGTAAGACTGGTTCACTTTAGTCCCTCAACCAACTGAGAAATGAGTTTTCAGAGACAAGACAATTATGTGCGCATCTATCTTTAATGTTCCTTGTTTTTTTCCCTTTAGTTTTAATTTATTTTGTGAAAACAGTGTTTTTAATGAGGAAATACATATAACATGGTCAAAAGCTCCAAATAGTGAATTTTGTAGGATATAGGCCCTTTAAATAAGTAACACACACACACACACACACACACACACACACACACACACACACACACACACACAGGCACTTTTGCAAGGTATTGCCGGTCATAGGGACTAAACAGCATTCTGTACTTTGAACAATTTGTGGGATTTAGTGGACATTTTCATGTCGTTAAGGGAAGTGCTGTTCTACATCACTATATCATTACCTTCAATAAATGTTGTGTAACAGGCTGGCATGCAAAATATATAGGCTACTGCTTCTCAAGATAGATGAATGCATGTGTGTGCATGTGTGTGTGTGTGTGAATATCCTACTTTACTTCCTAATTGCAATTACCAGCGATGGCCTGAGCTATTATCATTTTGACAGTTTACAGAAGTTTCTTTATTAAGGAGCTGAAGGCATCTAATTGGGTTAGGTGTCCTGAGCTTTTGCGTGGGTAAAAATCCTCTCCCTCCCTCACCCGGCAACATCTTCTTGCTATTTAATTGCTTGCACCTCGACAGGTCGGAGGCGATGTGCTTGAACCCCCTCCCCACTCCCTTCAGCATCCCATAGAGGACTAATCCTGCTCCACTTAATGAAGCTCAAAACATGAATCCCTCTAAAATCATGTCCTGTCACAGAGCTAAAAGACAGGGAAGCTAAAAATAAAACTAAACTCATTGTAGTTAAGTTGTAAGAAAGTTTTTATATAATATACCATGTAATCATTTCTTATTATTTTAAATCTGTTATTTCAAGTTCTTTGTTTCACACAAGTTTGTCCTGCCATCCAGTTTCATCCATTTATCCGGGGTTGGGTCAGGGGGCAGCAGTCTAAGCAGAGAGGCTCAGACGTCTCTCTCCCCAGCCGCTTGGACCAGTTCCTCCGGAGGATGCAAAGGTGTTCCCCAACCAGTGGAGAAACTTTCTCTAGTGTGTCCTGGGTTTTCCTTCAAATTTCCTGGTTGAACATTCCCAAAAATCTTCACCATGGAGGTGTTCAGGAGGCATCGTAATCAGGTGCCCGAGCCACCTCAACTGGCTCCTCTTGATGTGGAGCAATCTACTCCGAGACCCTCCCAGAAGACAAGCTTCTCACCCTATCTCTGAGAGAGCCCAGACACCCTGCAGAGAAAACTAATTTCTCTCCTTCCTTCAGTCACTACCCAAAGCATGTGACCATAGGTGAGGGTTGGAACATAGATCAACCTGTAAATTGAGAGTTTCTCCTTTCAGCTCAGCTCTCTTTTCACAACAGACCGGTACAATGCACACATCACTGCAGACACAGCACCAATCGGCCTATCAATCTCGCCCTCCGACTTTCCCTCACTCGTGAACAACACCCTGACGCTCCTAAACTCCTCCACTTGGGACAGGATCTCAACCCTGACTTGGAGAAGGCATTTTACTTTTTTCCAATTTAAGACCATGGTCTTGGATTTAGTGGAGCTGATTCTCACCCCAGCTGCTTCACACTGGGCTGCAAACCTCTTCAATGACACCTGTAAATCACGTTCTGATGAAGCCAACAGGACCACATTGTCTGCAAACAGCAGGTGATCCTTAGGCCACCAAAACGGATTCCCTCAAAACCTTGGTTGTGCTTAGAAATCCTGTATATAAAAGTTATGAACAGAATCAGTGGGAAAAGGGCAGCCTTGGCACAGCCCAATTCTCACTGGAAATGAGCCCGACTTACTGCGGACCAAGCTCTAGTACTAGTCATACATAAACCCAATAGCTCGTATCAAAGGGCCTGGTACACCATAGCTCTAGAGGATCCCCGACAGGGCTCTCCAGTGGGATGCAGTCAAATGCCTTTTCCAAATCCACAAAAATCATGAAGATTGGTTGGGCACCTCTCTAGACCCAAATTCAGGCCTAGCTCTAGAGGGGGGCCCCGGTGACCCATATCTGGGTGTTTTCATTCATGTTACTCATCATAAGGGGTCTTTGGGTTGTACTTTGATCCCTCACCTAGGACCTGTTTGCCATTGGTGACTAAGAGGCATAAAGCCTCAGACAGCTTAGCTTCTAGGATCAATGGGACACTCAAACCCCTCCACTACAACAAGATGGCAGCCTAATAAAGTATCCACAACATGGACAATAATTACAACAAAGCACAGGTTTCTCTTAAATTTAGCACATTTTATGTATTCAAGGTTAATGTGCACATGTTTAATCACTAAAACTTTCCAAGGGACCTCTGGTATACCAACATACATCATGTTAAAAATATTTAATCCTACCACCCAAGCTCGTCTCTGTTCGAGTAATAACCTCCTCTTTCAGATGTTGGAATGCTGGGTCCAGAGTTGCATTTTAATCTGACTGGATGATGGGCATCAAGGTTGCCATAGTTCCCACACCCTTTCTATTAAGCTCCACTAATTTGGCTTGCTTGCATAGTAGAATTCTAGTAATAGACTGCTTAATTAGTATCTCTCTCACTCACTGTGGCTTAAAACGTTTGTTGGGATGTGTGAATGCTACACTGGAAATAGTCCTAAGAACCTACATCTCTGTATCTCTGGGTTTGTTTTTCTTCCTCTTTACTGCATTGATTTTTATTTTTAAGAGAACATATTTATGGCAAAGCAGATACAGTTTTAAAAGATCTCATCGTCGTCGTCATCTTCCTCCGCTTATCCGTGTCGCGGGGGCAGCATCCCAACTAGGGAGCTCCAGGCCGTCCTCTCCCCGGTCTTCTCCACCAGCTCCTCCGGCAGGACCCCAAGGCGTTCCCGGACCAGATTGGAGATGTAACCTCTCCAACGTGTCCTGGGTCGACCTGGGGGCCTCCTGCTGGCAGGACATGCCCGAAACACCTCCCCGGGGAGGCGTCCAGGAGGCATCCTGACCAGATGCCCAAACCACCTCAACTGGCTCCTTTCGATCCGGAGGAGCAGCGGCTCTACTCCGAGTCCCTCCCGAATGTCCGAGCTCATTACCCTATCTCTAAGGCTGAGCCCAGCCACCCTACGGAGGAAACTCATTTCGGCCGCTTGTATCCGCGATCTCGTTCTTTCAGTCGTTACCCAAAGCTCATGACCATAGGTGATGATTGGTACCTAGAGCGACCGGTAAATCGAGAGCCTGGCTTTCTGGTTCAGCTCCCTCTTCACCATGACAGATCGGCTCAGCGTCCGCATCACTGCAGACGCCGAACCAATCCGCCTGTCGATCTCCCAATCCCTCCTACCCTCACTCGTGAACAAGACCCCGAGATACTTAAACTCCTCCACTTGAGGTAGGACCTCTCCCCGACCTGGAGCTGGCAAGCCGCCCTTTTCCGGTCGAGAACCATGGTCTCAGATTTGGAGGTGCTGATCCTCATCCCAGCCGCTTCACACTCGGCCGCGAACCTACACAGCAAGAGCTGAAGGTCCGAGCTGGATGAAGCTAAGAGGACCACATAATCCGCAAAAAGCAGAGATGAGATTCTCCTGCCACCAAACTTGACACACTCCACACCACGGCTGCCCCTAGAAATTCTGTCCATAAATGTAATGAACAGAACCGGTGACAAAGGGCAGCCCTGGCGGAGTCCAACCCTCACCGGGAACAGGTCCGACTTACTACCGGCTATGCGGACCAAACTCACGCTCCTCTGGTAAAGGGACTGAGTAGCCCTCAACAGAAAGCCACCCACCCCATACTCCTGGAGCGTCCCCCACAAGGTGCCCCTGGGGACATGGTCATAAGCCTTCTCAAAATCCAAAAAACACATGTGGATTGGTTGGGCAAACTCCCATGCCCCCTCCATCACCCTTGCAAGGGTATAGAGCTGGTCCACAGTTTCATGGCCAGGACGAAAACCACATTGCTCCTCCTCAATCTGAGATTCAACTATCGATCAGACCCTCCTCTCCAGTACCTTGGAGTAGACCTTTCCAGGGAGGCTGAGGAGTGTAATCCCCCTATAGTTGGAACACACTCTGAGGTCACCCTTCTTAAAGATGGGGACCACCACCCCGGTCTGCCACTCCACAGGAACTGCCCCCGATGACCACGCAATGTTGCCGAGACGTGTCAACCGTGACAGCCCTACAACATCCATAGCCTTGAGATACCCAGGACGAACCTCATCCGCCCCCGGGGCTCTGCCGCTGTGTAGTTGTTTGACTACCTCAGCAACTTCTACCGCCAAGATTGGACAGTCCAGGTGTCCCGGCTCTGGTTCCTCCTCGGAATGCGTGTAGGTGGGATTGAGGAGCTCCTCAAAATATTCCTTCCACCGTCCGACTATAACCCCAGTTGACGTCAGCAGCTCCCCATCCCCACTGTAAACAGTGTGAGCAACTTGCTGCCTTCCTCTCCTGAGGCGCCGGACAGTTTGCCAGATCCTCTTTGGAGTCGATCGATAGTCTTCATCCATGGCCTCGCCAAACTCCTCCCATGCCCGAGATTTTGCCTTGGCAACTACCACTGCTGCACCCCGCTTGGCTACCCGGTACCTTTCTGTTGTCTCCGGAGACCCACAGACCAGCCACGCCCTGTAGGCCTCCTTCTTCAGCCTGACGGCTCCCCGAACCTCTGGTGTCCACCAGCGGGTACTGGGGTTGCAACCACGGCTGGCACCGGCCACCTTGCGACCACAGCTAGCAACAGCTGCCTAAACTATTGCAGAGTGGAACAAGGCCCACTCTGAGTCAATGGCCCCCACTGCTCTTGGGACGCGGTCAAAGCTCGGCTGGAGGTGGGAGTTGAAGACCTTCTCAACAGGTTCTTCTGCTAGGTGTTCCCAGCAGACCCTCACTATGTGTTTGGGTCTGCCAGGTCTTCGTGGCATCTTCCCCTGCCATCTGATCCAACTCCCCACCAGGTGGTGATCAGTTGACAGCTCCGCTCCTCTCTTCACTCGAGTGTCCAAAGCATACGGCCGCAGGTCAGATGATACGACTACAAAGTCTATCATCGGCCTGCGACCTAGGCTGCCCTGGTACCAAGTGTACCAATGGCATCCTTATGTTCGAACATGGTGTTCGTTATGGCCAAACTGCGGCTTGCACAGAAGTCCAATAACGAAAAACCACTCGAGTTCAGATCAGGCAGGCCATTCCTCCCAGTCACACCCCTCCAGGTCAAGCTGTCAATGCCCACATGAGCATTGAAGACCCCCAGCAGGACAATGGAGTCCACTGATGGAGCACTATCTAGCACTCGTCCCAGGGACTCCAGATAGGGTGGGTATTCTGAACTGATATTTGGCCCATAAGCACAAACAACAGTCAGGGCCCGTTCCCCGACCCGAAGGCGCAGGGAAGCTACCCTCGCGTCCCCCGGGGTAAACTCCAACACACAGGCAGAGAGTCTTGGGGCTAACAAAAAGCCAACCCCAGCCCTCCACCTCTCACCCGGAGCAACTCCAGCAAAGGAGAGTGTCCAACCCCTCTCAAGGACTTGGGTTCCAGAGCCAATGCTATGTGTCGAGGTGAGTCGGACTATATCTAGCCGGTACCGCTCAACCTCTGCCACAAGCTCCTGCTCCTTCTCCGCCAGCGAGGTAATGTTCCATGTCCCAAAAACCAGTTTTCTTGTCCGGGGATCGGACCGCCAAGACTCCCGCCTTGGTCTGCCACCCGATCCACATTGCACCGGACCGTTCATGTTCCTCCAGCGGGTGGTGGGTCCACAGTTGAATGAGCCCATGCATCCGGTTCGGGCTAGGCCCGGCCGGGCCCCATGGGCGAAAGCCCGGCCACCAGGCGCTCGCTCACGAGCCCCAACCCCAGGCCTGGCTACATGGTGGGACCCCGGTAACCCTCCGGGCCGGGTACTCTGACTCTGTTTTAACGTCCATGAAAGATCTTCTGAACCATTCTTTGTCTCACCCTTCACCTAAGACCAATTTGTCATGGGAGACCCTACCAGGGGCACAAAGTGCCCCAGACAACATAGCTCCTAGGATCATTAGGGCACTCAAACTCCTCCACCACGATAAGGTGACGGTTCAAGGAGGAGGTTTTAAAAGATCTTCCAAATAAATCTGTTTGAAATGCAAAGCACTGAAAAACTGAATGAGTATCCTTTACTTTCTGGATTAGAGGCGGAACTTGTCAGCAGCTTGCATTTCCCTCATGACTGAAATATGAAGGGGAATGTCCTTCAAAAGTCACACTCATTTGTGTGTGTGTGTGTGTGTGTGTGTGTGTGTGTGTGTGTGTGTGTGTGTGTGTGTGTGTGTGTGTGTGTGTGACTGTGCATCAGCCTGAGGGTCAGCAGTGGTTTATGGAATAATCTGTACGACATAAATTAATTGTCAGAGCTGTCAGCAGCTGGAGCTTCAGGTCTGGGAAAAAAATATTTGAAAGATGATTTGAATATTTCTCTCTGCTTTCCCCAGTGTCACTTTTGATTTGACAGACCTTAATGGCTGCAGACATCAGAAATGCACCAGAGCTGGAATTTATGTTTGGATGGAAATCCTCACTGCAGCTGCTTTTCTTCTTTTCAGGATCAAAAAATTGTGTTGTTACTATTTTTGTCTTTGATTCTTTTTTTAAGAACCAGCTGTTGAATTTTAGGATGTATAAGAATCCAGCATTTCATACCGGTGAAGAAGCTTCCTCACCCCTTACTTCCTTTTTACTTTCACACAATTGATCACAGTTCATATATATATATATATATATATATATATATATATATATATAACATAATGCAGCAGCTCTAGAGATCAACAGGTTCCAGCCTCCAGCTACTGACCAGCTCCTGCTAACCGACATCCAGTTGGTGGAGAAATTGATTCTATGTTTTCTGGTCAGTAGAGTGAAATCAGTTTACTTGCAAATAAAAAAACAACAAAATAAAAACACCTGTCATGCAGCTATATGAACTTTTGTTAACCTGACCATTACAACACTGTACAGTAAACTTTGTAAACCATCGCACCAAACATCCATCTATTTTCATATTTGTTTTGCTGATGGGGTACCAGACCGAAGAGGGAACCACAGACCGCCTATTTCCAGTAAATCTCTCCAGGGGGAAATCTCCAGAGGAATATGAGTGACCAGGAGACAAATGCACAGGCCACTTCAACAGATTTATTTAATAAAAATCATGTTGTGGATGCTGTTTTTCAGTCTGGTTTGTTGAAAAAGGAGCTGAACTGTAATGCAAATCTGTTTCTTTACCAGCCTGTCCACATTCAAACCTAATATTGTCATTTGTTTGTAGTCATTATAAACACTAATCCTAGATCCATGATTTAAGTGGCTGAAATGATCTTCCTTGTTTAGGGTGGCTTGGCTCAGCCATAGAGATCAGGTGAGCTCACCAGCAGCTGGAGCTGGAGCTGCGGTTTCCTTGTTCAGGAGTCAGTACTCACCTTTCATCTTTGGTTGTTTAACTTTCTGCCTCCATAAGTTCCACCATATGAAGTTAAATTGTAGTTTCCTGTTTACCAAAAAGGACAGTGGAGAGTTGGAGTCAGGTGTTGCTCAGAGTTTTTAAAAGTTTTTATCCTAAAACCACGTTTGGACTCCCTGTGCACTCCGACAGGTGACTTCTCACCTGGCTTTATCTACAACAACATTACACTGCATCTGCCAGCTCATCTTAAAGTATAACAGACCAGAGAACATGAAGTAAATGAGAATGCTGCTGTGGTCCAATCTGGAGGTTGTAAATATGTAAATAGCACAACACCTTCTGCCTATCAACTTATTTACCACCCTGAGTGATTTTATTATTTTCCTTCCCGTCCGTTCAGATAAAAGAGTGGTTTTATTTTCTTTCTGTGCCAGATTCATTTACCAGTAATTGGTTTTTCCTCACTCAGTCTTTGAAAGGGCCGTAAAGAATCAGCAGAGTGCCCCTTAATATGCAAACAACACAATCATCTGTTGCAGGTTCTGATTCTGGACATCTCTTCCTTACAGTGGAAACTATCATCCTATTTAGATTCAACAACAGTGGAAATAGTGTAAACTCATCTCCTGCTTCTTTTTGCGCTAAAGTAAACATTATTTCACCCTGAGCAGCTAAAGAAGTTTTCGTTACTGGTCGTCTTTTGTCTTTTGAACATCAGACTGTGTGAAAAACAGAAAGAAGTAGGGAGGGATGAAAGGATGGCTGGATGAGAGAGCATGGCTTTAGAGCAGTAATCTGGTTTAGAAGTCACGCCTGGTCCGTACACTCCCAGTAAATTTCCTGTTGTAAATGGGGGCTAATGGGGGAAAGGTCTGTGTAATTCTCTCTCCATTAGCTGTTCCGCCTGGCCTAATTGCCCAGCCGAGCCTGAACAATTTTGTTAGACGTTGCCTGGGTAATTATGGCTGCTTTGGCTAAAAATAACAGCCCACCAGAATTCAGAGTCAGGCAGTGGTTTTCTGTTCTTTTCTTTGTCTTTGGATTCAACCATCACCCTCCTTGTCTTCTACCCACCAGCTAGCAGCTCCGAGCCTCTGGGACCGGTTGAGCTGTAAGTAAAGTGAATATGGAGGCCAATCTGTGATGGAGGCGATCAGATGGGCTGAGGGAATGAAACCAGATCGGTTCTCTATGGACAGACCGTTGCTTCTGGTGACAAGCTGAAGGACATCAACGAGGGGTGATGTTCGGGTCGGTGATCACGCAGCGGCAGCCACTAGGCGGCAGCTTTTCTCTCATTAACTCAGGCTAAGAAGCACTGATTAATGGCTTTTTAACGAACCTGCTACACAAATGAGTTGAAAGAGACTAAATGTATTATTGAGAAGTTACTATAAACCCATCTCTTTAATAAGAATCTAAACACTGCTCAGTTTGGAGTTTTATTCTTGAGATATCTTCATCTGATGTATTTTCCTCCCAAATAAAATGACAATAAGATAAAGCATGCCACTAAAAATAAAAGGAGATACAACATTTATAAACAGGCAGATCCAAGTCAGCATCATTTAAAAGTAGAAGATCTGTAGTTATCTTTAAAGCCTTTTCTCTCTTCGTTTGATCTGTTTTCCTTTTTGTGTCTGTAATCAACTGTCTCCGTTTTCTCTTTCATTCAGTCGCTCAATGCTTTATCATACTCTCTTTGTTTTCTTGCATCATTTAAGTGCACGTCATGTCTTTTCCCAAATCTTTTTACTTCATTGTTCTGTTGTCAATCTGATCTCATAAAAAATAAAAATATATTGTTTTGACTTCCAAAATTAAAGCATCACACATTGAAACCAATTAGGTTTTCTCTTGATAAACTAAACAAAAAACAAAAGACGTTTGTTTAGAGAAAAGAAAAGGCTGATGACAGGATGCAGCACCTCCATAAACGATTGTGTAAAATCTCCTGTCATTAGATAAATCACGAAAACTTGACTTCTTCCTGTTTTGTCAGGTGACTTAACATTTGTGTGAAAACATTTACTAGATGCTGTTGCAGTTTTAATCATAAACCTTTGACAAAAATTAGTTTTGATTTTAGTAAAAAAAAAAATTGACATCCAACTTATTTTAATTTTAGTCAACTAAACTAGATGTATTTTTCTTCTGATGCAATCATTTTCAACGTCTGTAAAATAAATGGTAACTATACTTACTTGGAATTGTAAAGACATGTAAAAAAAATTCCCATTTAACACTTTCAAAAAATAAAACTCTATATTTAAAATTGTTTTAATAACAAAAAATTATTGTATGATACCAAAATGCACACTGATAGCTAAAAATGGTGTCTCAATACTAATAAAGTAAACAAATCTTTATAATGTGTGGTATTACAGTGGGATGTAAACGTTTGGGCAACCTTCTTAATCTTCATGATTTTCCTGTATAAATTGGTGGTCATGATAAAAAACAATTGTTAAAAATGTCAAATAGGAGACAAACACAGTGATACTTGTGAAATGAAACAAAGTTTATAGGATTTACAGAAAGTGTGCCATATTTCTTCAAACAAAATTAGGCAGGTGCAAAAAAAAATGAACTCAATATTTATTAGATCCTCCTTTTGCAGAAATTACAGCCTTTAAAATCTTCCTATTGCTTCTAACGAGAGTCTGGATTCTGTTTGAAAATATTTTGGACCATTCTTCTTTACAAAATACCTCTAGTTCATTCAGGTCTGACGGTTTCCAGCATAGGCCGCTCTCTTTAACTCACATCACAGATTTTCAATAATATTCAGGTCGGGACTGATATGGACATTCCAGAACTTTCTAATAATTCCTCTGCATGAATGCCTTAGTAGATGTTGAGCAGTGTTTAGGGTCATTGTCTTGTTTAAAGATCCAGCCCCGGTGCAGCTTCAGCTTTCTCACTGATTCCTGGACATTGGTCTCTAGAATCTGCTGATATTAACTGGAATCCATGCGTCCCTCAAATTTAACAAGATTCCCAATCCCTGCACTGGCCACACACCCCACAGCATGATGGAACCACCACCATGTTTTACTGTAGGTAGCAGGTGTTTTTCTGGGAATGCTGTGTTCTGTTTCCTCCATGCATAACGCCTCTTGTTCTGCCCACATAACTCATCAGTCCACAGCACCTTATTCCATAATGAAGCTGGCTTGTCCAAATGTACTTTAGGCAGCTCTGTTTGTGCTGTGGGTGGAGAAAAGGCTTCATCTGCACCACTCCCACTTACAACATCTCCTCATGTAAAGTGCTCTGAATAGTTGAATGGTGCACATGTAACATGACTCAGCTGCACTGCTTCGTCCAGTCAAGAAACGTTCTGTGTTGTGTAAATGATGAATGACTCTGAGGTTCAGGTTCAGCCTAACTGACGGTATTTTTATTCTCCAGCTGCACAGAATGGGATAACACAGCAGCAGTGAAAATGATCCAGCCAATCTCAGCTCATCTCCCTCCATTACATCTCGGAACCGACTGGAGCGGGAGGAAGTAACGTCACAGAACGAGGCTATTCAAAATAAAAGACCCAAACAAACTTTTCTCAAAAGGTCTAAAAATTTACATTTAAAATGAGAATCTTGAATGTAAAACAATTGTTTAGGGTAAGTAAAATAAAAATATATAATGAAATAAGTAAATTAAATAAAATTAGGGATTTTTGGTGGAATGAATTGCACATTTGTCTTTCAGTGTTACACACAGTGACTCCATCTGCAGCAAGATGATGTTGTAGGTCTTTGGTGCTGGTCTTCGGGTTGACTTTGACTGTTCTCACCATCCTTCTCATCTGTTGATCTGAGATTTTTCTTGGTCTTCCACTTGGAGCCTGAACTAGAACTGTGCCTGTGGTCTTCCATTTCATCAATATGCTCCTAACTGTGGAAACAGACAGCTGGAATCTCTGAGACAGATTTCTGTATCCTTCCTCTAAACCATGATGGTGAATATTTGTTTGGTTTCACCGGTGTATGGACGTCAAGGGTCACTGAGCTTACCAATTTTGAGATCCAATAATTAGTTCAAAATTTTTTGGAATCAATAAAATGACAACAGTGCCCAAATTTAGGCACCTGCCTAATTTTAATTAAACTATTATTGCACACTTTCTGTAAATCCTATAAATTTTGTTTCACTTCTCAAACATCAGTGTGTGTGTCTCCTATATGATATATTTAACTTGAAATTTTTATTGTAACAACCAAGTGATGATGAGCTACAATTAACCCACAGCTGCCCTTGAACACATTGACAGAGGCAACGCCTGCCAAACAATGTCCGTCCGACCACCAGCAGCAGGTAACGCAGGCTAAGTGTCTTGCCCATTGACAACAGCAGCATTCTCTGGTTGGAGCTGGGATCAAACCTGCATCTTCCGATTACTGGACAGCCCGCTCTACCTCCTGAACTACTTGCTGCCCCTAACCAGTCCTGGCCAGAAACCTTAACCACCTCAACTGGCTCCTATCAGCGTGGAAGAGCAATAGATCTACTCTCAGCCCCTCCTGGACAGCAGAGCTTCTCATGCTAGCTCTAAGAGCCCAGACACCCTGCAGAGAAAACTCATTTTGGCCACTTGAATTTGCAATTTAATTATTTCAGTCACTTCCCAAAGCTTGTGACCATAGATGAGGGTTGGAACACAGATTGATGGGGAAATCAAGGGCATAGCCATCTGGCTCAGCTCTATTTTCACCCAGACAGACTGGTACAATGTCCACATCTCTGCAGATGCAGCACCAATCTGCCTATTGATCTTGTGCTCCATCTTTCCCTCACTCATGAACAAGACCTAGAGATACTTAAACTTCTCCACATTGGGCAGGACCTCATCCCTGACCTGGGGAAGGCATTCTATCCTTTTCTGATTCAAGACAAAGGTCTCAGATTTAGTTAAGCCGATCCACAGTCAAGCAGCTTTGCATTTCATGGAAACTGCAGATCATGATTTGATGAAGCTAACAGGACCACATAATCTGCAAAAATGCAGAAACTTGACCCTTAGGCAACCAAGAACACCTAGACAGGATCAGTGACAAATTGCAGCCTAACTGCAAGTCTAACTGTCATCGGAAACAAGTCCGACTTACTGCTGGCAATGCGGACCAAGCACTGACACTAAGGACCTAACAGCCCGTACCAAAGGTCCTGGTGCCCCCCAGAGTACCCCCAGAGTGCCCCCAGAGGGATGCGGTCAAACACCTTCTCCAAATCCACAAAACACATATAGATTGGTTTACGGAACTCCCACACAGCCTCCAGGAAACCCCAAAGGGTATAAAGCTGGTCCTGTGTGCCACGGCCAAGACAAAAATCACGTAGTTTCTTCTGAATCCGAAGTTGAACAATCTGACGAACCCTCCTCTCCAGAACCCTGAATAGACCTTTCTAGGAAGGCTTAGGAGTGTGATCCCTGTGTAGCTGGAACACACCCTGCAGTCTCCCTTTTTAAATTTTAGGACCACCGCCCTGGTCTGCCAGTCCAGTGGAACTGCCCCCAATATCCACGCAACAGTGGTGTCAACAACACAGCCCCTCAGGGAACTCCAGGCGGATCTCATCCACCCCTGGGGTCTTGCCATCAAGGAGTGATTTTGATCATCTCAGTGACCTTGGCTCCAGAGAATTGAGTCCCTAAACTCTGCATCCTCAATGGAAGACATAGAATTGAGATCTTCGAAATACTCTGCTCACCAGTCCACACCATCCCCACTGTAAACAGTGTTAGTAGTGCACTGCTTTCCCCTCCTGAGTTGTCTGATGGTGGACCAAAATCTCCTCATTTTAGATCTCATGGTTTTACATCCTCACATTTTTGGCCATGAAATATTTCTCCTTTTAGACATTAATTGTTCAACTGTTATTAGTACAGACATCAATGTACGATGTCTGTGGTCACTAGTAGCTTTATCAAACAGCAGCCATCTCTGGACTCTGATTGGTTCTTTTCTCCTTTTCTGCTTGTTCCATTTGCTGCTTTTTTTCTGATATTTTCCATTTTCTGATTGGATTTTGGTTATTGTTAATTTTTGTTGTTATGTTTTATTCATCGACAGAAGTGACAATCAATATTCATCATAATTTAAATATTTAGTATATTTTTAAGCTTGTGCTTCATATTAGTGCTCAAAAATTAACTTGTCACAATGAAATTAACCCTGTCTGTGACAGTTTTATAGGTTCATTGGGGCTCAACAGAAAAAGGAGCCTGTACAACAGGGCTATTCTATTCTGGACCTCGAGGGCCGGTATCTAGCATGTTTTTGTTTTAACCCTGCTTCAACACACCTGACTTCATACAACAGGTGATTAACAGGGTTCTGCAGAGTCTGATGAGTTGCTGCACAAGTGACTCAACCACTGAATCTAGTGTGTTGGACCAGAGAAACCACTAAATTGTACTGGATACCGGTCCTCGATGCCCAAACTTAGCCCTGCTGTACAACATTCAGAATTTAAGAGTATTTTATTAAAATGCATTGAAAAGTCTCACCAAAACAGCTAAAATCAGACAGGAAGGAACTTTTCTAAGCAGGTTTTTGTCTATTCACAGATGCCTGCACAACATTCAGGCCAATGGGAATGCAGATGGGCGTAACATCTCTCCCATCCAGTCCTACCTTTCTAAACATTGATCAAGGACATATTTTTAAAACTATTGCGGGGACAATAATGATAAACTTGAGTGTGGCTTGATGATCGCTGGGGACAATTATTGCTATTAATTATGCTTATATAAGTATTTGTTTTAATAAAGGAATTAAACACAACTCACCTCAGTCAATTTATCATTCAAAAAAGATAAACAAAGGACAAATAAACACAATAGCCACAACAAATAATCACAAACATGCTAAAACAAGCATGTAGTGAACACCAGCAGCCTAGTGGGCCATTCCCATCTGTACCGGGTCGGCCCGGGCCGGGTAGCCCCAGTCAGCCCCAGCCTAGCCCGGTTGATTCCACACATCCTTGCCTTAAGCCCATGTGGGCTGATTCTACCCACCAATCAGAGGCTTGCTCTAATGGAAGGTGTGAATTTGCTGTCAGCAGTGGGTGTGTTGGCCCTGGTCGGCCTGAAGCAGACCCCCTCGAGAAGAGGGCTGAGAATGAGCCTTGGTTGGCCTGGAAAAATACCAGGCCACCCAGATATGTAATGGGCCATTCCCATCTGTACCGGGTCGGCCCGGGCTGGGTAGCGTAGGTTGTTTACATATCTGGGTGGCCTGGTATTTTTCTGGGCCAACCAAGGCTCATTCTCAGCCCTCTTCTCGAGGGGGTCTGCTTCAGACCGACCAGGGCCAACACACCCACTGCTGACAGCAAATTCACACCTTCCATTAGAGCAAGCCTCTGATTGGTGGGTAGAATCAGCCCACATGGGCTTAAGACAAGGATGTGTGGAATCAACCGGGCCAGGCTGAGGCCAACTGGGGCTACCCGGCCCGGGCCGACCCCGTACAGATGGGAATGGCCCATAAACAACCTACGCTACCCGGCCCGGGCCGACCCGGTACAGATGGGAATGGCCCATAGAAGGACCTACAAGCCACACACACACACAACTTCTCAAATTTCCATCACAGGGCAGACTGCAGAAATAAACACTCAGCTCGCTGGACAACAACATTAAAAGGGACACTTAATATTCAGAGTTTGAGAGTTTTTTTTTATTAGAAAATTAATGTCACAAAGTAACAAACAGCAACAGATTTGACCTGGTCTTTGTATGCTTATTTCTAGGAAGATTAATGACTAAAGTTAGGATGAATTTAGCACCACTTTTTGCAGCATTTGGCTCGAACCCGGTTTTGTGCCGATACAGAGGTTTCCATTCACCTTCTTTTTTTCCTTATTTCTTTGTGTTTATATTTCTGTCTTGCTGCAGCATCTCCTTGGCTGATGGTGTTTAAAGAAGTTGTGACTGGGAAAGTTTCCTTGTGAACACTTTCACTGAATGGGAACAGTCCTGTGAAATGAAGACTGGTGTTCTAATCTTCCCTCCATCCTTCCTCCCCTCTCTTGCTCCTTACGTCCAGATTTACCTCCAGCTCCGTCAGCCCCGGCCCCCATATTTATTCCCCCCAGTTCTTTCTGCTGGCCTGGCACTTGTGTTTATGTAGTGCTGTGATTGTTGATTTATATTTTGACAGCACGCATCTGCGTATTTTGCTGATGTGTGTTTTTTTTTATTTGTGTGTGTGTGTGTGTGTGTGTGTGTGTGTGTGTGTGTGTGTGTGTGTGTGTGTGTGTGTGTGTGTGTGTGTGTGTGTGTTTCTTTGCCTGCCTGTGTGAGTTGCAGTAAAAGAAGCTATTGACTTGTTGTAAAGCCGTGGTCCTTGAGAGTATTTATGAGCAGGGAAGCAGAGTAGCTCGGTGGCATTTTCCTGTCGCTGGAGCAGAACGACTCTCTCGACTCTCCCTCTCTGCTCTGACAGCCTCTGCTGAGCAAAGAGACGCTTTTTGCTGGAGTTCACAATATTTCCTTCTGTCTTTAACCATCACAGTTATCTGACAAGTTGAGACTTCCTGAAGAATTAGAATTGAACAGCAAATAAAGGTCGTGTGATCTCATGGATTTTACCAGAACAGCCTTGAGTTCAAAGAACAATTATGGAAGATTTTAATCAAAGATCACATGGACCACTTTTCAACCAGCTTGAGATATATAAATGCATGCATACTGATATGTACATGTTTCAACATAAAACATAAACCACCAGACACATCTTATAACTGTATTAAACAATAGCCATCAGTCTCAGAAAACACTACGTTAATCCTTAAAAGTATAAAATAGATTTACAAGATACTATAAACAATATACTGAGTAATTAGATGAATACTACTCATTTAAACTAAGTCCAGTTTCATCTTTACTATGTCTTCCACACGTCCCGGATGAGCCCCCAATTTATACACCTACCCAGCTCATTGGGCAGCCACATAAAACTAACTGAACACAACACTGAGTGGTTTAAGAGTTGTATTATTAAAAACTATGTCAATGTCAATTTTACTGGTATGGCTCTTTGTAAACAACAAAGCTGTGCTGAACAGCAAAACAGTTAAAGCAAATGAGAAAAAGATTTTGCAAGGCATAAAAGGAACTGACTAAAAGAAAAGGTAGTAACAAAAAAAATTAAACAGATCAGATTCCTAGGCGTTCCACTCATTGGATATGAGTTATTAAAAAAGTTTGTTTTTTGTAGAGGTTCTATATGTTATCAGGCTCTAATCTGATCTGATGTGGACCAGTAGATAGTTTTATAGTTTAGAGGCAGCAAGACCACCTCAACCCTTTAAATTGGATTTAGATATCTCTAAAATATTGTGGTTGTTTGAACTCAGAGGTCTAGATGGGGGTTGTGTTTAAAATGTTGTTGGGAATAGCCTACTTCCCAGTTGATGTCACTGCACAAGTGCTGCTGGATGCTAAGGCAAACAAACCACATTAGCCAATTGAAAAAAACGCTCATGAAGCGCTTGATGTCGATAAAAACAAATCAACAGGAACAATAATGTAAAAGTTAATAGTTTTTCGTCAAGTACCTTTTTCTTAAGGTAGTTTTTCCTTAGTACTTTTACATACCACTCACCTTTGGTCAAAAACATTGGGACGAACATGCTGTTTGACTGAGACATTCAGCTGGAGCCTTTCAATTATATGTTACCTCACAATCAATATTTAGCTACTGTAGAGTACACTATTGGGCCAGATCACTAAAGATCTTTACCCTTCAAAAGGCACTCTCTGAAATATTAACAAATGTGTAATTTTTAACATTGAATTTGATTGGAGGCTGTTTAAAGAATCCCTCACAATCCCCTTAGTTTTCAAACGTTGTTACTTTATAACTTTACTTGAGAGAGAGAGAGAGAGAGAGAGAGAGAGAGAGAGAGAGAGAGAGAGAGAGAGAGAGAGAGAGAGAGAGAGAGAGATTCACCACTGGTTTTATATTATGGAATATTTGGGATTATCAGTAATAATTCTGAAGGTCAGATTACATACTTCTAAAGACATTTTGTAATCTTATTTTACTAAAACCTTAATTTGATGTAATCTGTAAATCATTGTAGTGTACCCAAAGGCCAAGTATTTCATCAAAATGAACAGAAATTAACTCTTAATTTGCAGACACAAACACCCCATCTGTCTGGCCTCTAAAAGGAAACACTGCACATTGTTACCGGATAAAAGAGACATAATAATTCCCAGCTATCTTAGCTTATCAAAAGTCTTGCAGGAGATGAGACTTTCTGTACTCACTCTGAATAAAGGTCATCTTCGTTGAATCATAAATGACTTTTTAAAACATGATAATTGCATAAGTGTAATATAATCATTTCTTGTTAAATCCCAGAGTGTTTGAATAATCTGTGCATTAACCAATGATGTGTTAAAGTGAATATTTTTCCTGCCAGGATTCATTTCAAATCTTAAACTACACCAGATCAGTGTTTGTTGAGTTAACAAGTTATTCCATCAGTATACTCATACATCACAAGATTAATATAAGGTTTTAACCCTTTAGGCACCACAGTTTTTTCAGTAAAATATGAATTTTTATGTCACTGTTTAAAGAGCTTGTAGCTTAACTCTGGTTAGAGATAGAGGAATATTGTACATTAGAAAAATCTTCAGTATGAGCCACATTTTGTGATAGGAACAAATTCACTCACATAATTTGCATATTATGATGTAATCAGGTGGCAGCCATATTGGATTGCATCACATTTGCAGATTTTTTTTTTTTTTGTTTTTGTCTTATTTTCTTAGTGTTGTTATTGTTTATGATACTTATATGCATGTTCCTATGTAGACATATATAACTTTGTATGTATATATATAATATTTATTACTTTAGTGGTATTTTGTTATGTTTACTGCATATCAATCAAGAACACTGTTTTTGGTGCTTCAGTGTCATGAACACATTTCACTCATCCCTTCTTTAGTTTATTTTGTTTATTATATATATATATTCTCACATAATCCTCAATCTCAGGCTTTTCCAAGAGCCCCATGCAGAACTGAATGGCAATGAACGTTTTCATTTCTGGGACAGTTACATCGTACCAGTCATTATATCTGGAGCTAGATTTCAGTTCCTCCCTCTCCAAATACTGGTGAGCATATTGGTTAGTTTCAGCTGTGATGACAGCTGAGAGAGAGAGAGAGAGAGAGAGAGAGAGAGAGAGAGAGAGAGAGAGAGAGAGAGAGAGAGAGAGAGAGAGAGAGACTACATTTTGGG
>SSNQ01000085.1:1152229-1163355 GCA_006942095.1 Nothobranchius kuhntae
GAGAGAGAGAGAGAGAGAGAGAGAGACACTACATTTTGGGCTGCTATTTGAAATTTATAACAGGGTTCATCTACTACCGTTCTTGAACACTACCAAATTGCAAACTGTTCCTGTTGGACATGCGCAAAAAACATCACCAGGTAGGTGTCCAGGAGGCATCATAATCAGATGCTTGAGCCACCTCATCTGGTTCCTCTTGATGTGGAGAAGCAGCGGGTCTACTCCGAGCCCCTTCCGAATGACCAAGCTTCTCACCCTATCTCTAAGGGAGATCCTGTCACCTTTCGGAGAAAACAAATTTCGGCCTCTTGTATCCCCCATCTTACTCTTTTGGTCACTACCCAAAGCTCGTGACCATAGGTGAGGGTAGGAATGTAACTGGACTAGTAAATCGAGAGCTTCAATTTCTAACTCAGCTTTCTTTTTGCCACGACAGACTGGTACAATGCCCGCATAACTGCAGACGCAGCACCAATCTGCCAATCAATCTAGCTCTCCAGCTTTCCCTCACTTGTGAAGAAGACCCAAAAATACATAAACTCCTTTACTTGGGGCAGGACCTGATCCCTGATTTAGAAAATGCATTCTACCCTTTTCTGACTCAAGACCATGGTTCTCGGATTTAGAGGAGCTGATTTTCATCAAAACTGCTTCACACTGGGCTATGGACCACTCCAGCGAAAGTTGAGGATCACATTCTGATGAAGCCAGCAGGACCACATCATCTGCAAAAAGCAGAAACCCGATCCTCAGGCAACCAAAACGGACCCCTTCAACACCTTTGCTGCACCTAGAAATCTTTTCCATAAAAATTATGAAGCCAAGCCCGACCTTCTGCCAGCAATGTGGACCATGCTCTGACACAAGTCATACAGGGTCCTAAAAGCCCATATCAGAGGGTCTAGTACCCCATACTCCCGGAGATACCCCTCACAGAGCCCCTAGAGGGATGTGTTGAAACACCTTCTCCAAACTCACTAAACACATTGGTTGGGTGAACTCCCATGCACCCTCCAGGACCCCCCCTGAGGGTATGGAGCTGGTTCAATGTTTTGCAGCCAGGACGAAAACCAGATTGCCAGCTCAGTGGACTAGTGGTAGATTGTCTGCCCTGAGACTGGGAGATCAGGGTTCAATTCCTGTTCAGGTCATACCAAAGACTTTTAAAAAATGGGACCCAATGACTCCCTGCTTGATACTCAGCATTAAGGGTTAGATTGGGAGGTTAAACCACCAAATGATTCCCGAGCACAACTGGGTCTGCAGCTCACCACTCCCCCAGGGGATGGGTCAAATGCAGAGAACAAATTTTGCACACACATCAGTGTATGTGACAACTAATGGGACTTTAACTTTTAACTTTAACTTGCTCCTCCTGAATCTTAGGTTCAGCGATCTGATGGGCCCTCCTCTCAAGAACCCCTGAATAGACCTTACCAGGAAGGCTAAAAAGTGTGATCCCCCTGTAGTTGGAACACACCGTGTGGTCCCCCTTTTTAAATAGGAGGACCACCCCCCAATCTGCCTGTACAGTGGAACTGCCCCCACTGTCTACGAGACATTGCAGAGCCACGTCAGCCAACACAGCCCTACGACATCCAGAGCCTTAAGGAACTCCAGGAGGATCTCATCCACCCCCAGAGCCTTGCCACCGAAGAGCTTTTTGACAACCTCAGTGACCTCAGCCTTAGAGGTTAGAGAGTCCAACTCAAAGTCCCCAGGCACCGCTTCCTCATTGGAAGACGTGCCGGTGGGATTGAGGAGGTCTTGGAAGTATTCCGCCCACCGTTCCACAATGTCCTGAATAGAGGTCAGCACCACACTGTCCCCAACATAAACAGTGTTGGTAGTGCACTGCTTTCATCTCCTGAGGTACCGGATGGTGGACCAGAATCTTCTTGAAGCCATGAAGAAGTCTTGCTCCATGGTCTCATCAAACTCCTCCCATGCCTGTTTTTTTTGCGTCTGTGACCACCCAAGCCACATTCATCTTGAACTGCTGGTACCTATCAGCTGCCTCTGGAGTCCCACAAGCCAAAACAACCTGATATGACTCTTTCTTCAGCTTGACAGCATCCCTAACCACCGGTGTCCACCAGCAGGTTTGGGGGTTGGGTTGCAGCTGTGGCTGCGCTTGGTAAACATTTAGTCGGTTTAGTCGTCAATGGCAGTGAATGAGTTAAAACAATCAGTGGAACAGAATGGTTTGTTTTAGAGTAATATTGTATAAAACAAAAATTTTTCACCAAGGAGATTCTGCTACAAACGTTTGTGTGTCTTCAAGTTTTTGCCAGGACACTGGCAAGCTCAGTAGGTTAAATCCTCTGTTTTAAACATGTAAGACAGGCGTGGGGAACCCTGGTCCTCGAGGGCCGGTATCCTGCACGTCTTTGCTCCAACACTTCTGATTCAGTGGTGGATTCACCTGTGCAGCAGCTCATCAGGCTCTGCAGAAACATGTTAATCGCCTGCTGATTGAAATTAGGTGTGTTGAAGCGGGGTTGAAACTAAAATATGCTGGAAATTGGCCCTCGATGAACCAGGGTTCCCCACCCCTGATATAACATCTGAAATCACAACACGCATGCTCAACTCATTCTCAGTGGTAAGCCGTGGGGCCCAGAGACTCCGGCCCCAAGCTCAGACTGTCCAGCAAAATGTATTCACTTTGCTACTAATGTTCTTACTTTGAAGTTAAAAAAGCTTGTCAATGCTGCTCACTATGATGTATAGACAAGTATAGACAAGTACACACACACACACACACACACACACACACACACACACACACACACACACACACACACACACACACACACACACACACACACAAACATGCTGTTTATTTATTTTATTTATTAACATATTTTAGGAGGATAAACCACTTGAGATGAAACATCTCGTTTATGAGTGGGTCTTCCTACCATGGAGAAATAAAATACAACAAGACAGAGGCAGTATACTATAGAAAGAAATAAACTCAATTAAAAAAACAATCAACAAATGACAACTGTGAAAATCAATGAATAGATAAGCTGTTGAGTTGTTTTAACCCACCTTTTACCTCTTAGCCAAGTTTTCTGAATTAGTTTAAGATAAATGTGACCTTGATAATCTTACTGAAGTTTTTCTTCAGATAAGTTTTTAAAAATACCATTTTTTTTCTAATTTAGAAACTCTATATTTTTTTTAAGTTTAGAGCTTCAGTTAGCAAAACAATTTGTATTTGGTTGCAGACAAAAGGGATAAAACTACTCAATTTAACCTCTTAAGAACATTCTTAGCTGAAGTTTTATGATGTGATAACATCTGTGATAATATCTGTGAAGAATCATTCAAGCAAGACTTTTGTCAAAAAGACTAAACATTGGACTTTGATTTCCTGCCTTGCTCTCTGAGTTTTGATGATGTCCCACCTCAGCGTTGCATGCTGTCCTGTGCTGAACCATGATGCTGCGTGCCAACAATGAATGCAGACATGACCTGCAACAGATGCACAGCCTAATTCCCTGAACACACACTAATGGAGACAAATGGACAAGTCAGAAAGCAACAGAAGGTGCTGAACATTTATATTAATTTAAAAATTTCAAATGAATGTCTTTATAGCATTTGTGTGTTCATGCTGATCAGGGGCAGAAGTGTGTTTGCTTCTCTCTCAGGTTTTCCAACATGTTCCCTTTTGCAAATCAAACATCTCCAACTCATCTAGGAACAGCATGATTCCAATCTGTCATACAACTGTGTTCTCACACAGTTTCAAAACAGGAAGAGTTCATCTGGTGATTGTGAGTTCAGACTTGTTTCAGCATGGACAGAAAGAGTTTATAAATAAAATATCTATTTAAAGTCAGCCATTAACTTATTTTTTCAAAATGTTGAAAAAGATTTGGATTTGTTTCTATGATCTTTGTTGTTACCCCAATTTAAAGTTGATATCCATGATTATGAATGGATTTATTTACATATTGTCAGTGTATCCAAATGGTTGTTTCTATTCTGCACACCAGAAAGATTTTTAAAACCTCTTTCCATCAAGAAACTCAGTGTTGTTATTTCCAGAACAACTTATTCCTCAAGTTGAAATCATGGGGCAATGATACCTAGATTTACCATGGCAACCAATGGGAAATATAACACAGCAAACAACAACAACAACAAAAGCACCTTCCTACTAGAGCAGAAAGTCCTTCTTCAAGAGTGCAATCAAAAATAAGGGGAGGTCTAGAAGCATCTAAAAGAAGCTACCACAGTTGTCATTTCAGTCTTTGCTTCATCATCATCAGTTCTTAATGGAGCATTAAGTTGAAAAAGAGTTGAGCAAAATAAATAAATATAAACATTGAGAAACAGCTGAGGCAAATGTACTGGGAGTTTAAACTCTGTCCTTCTGAGCTACCATTGCCAAGCAATATATTCAACTGAAAAAAAAAAAAAAAAAAAGGTTCTGATTTGGCATCTTCAAATGAACCAACCAGCCTCTAAAGGTTTTAGCCATTGTTCTTCATGCTAGTTAAGTTTCCCTTCAGCTCTCCAGTCACACCTGTTTCTTATCAGTTGATCGGCTCACCTGTTCTGACTTTGTAATCACCATCCCACAGTTTTAAAGCTCCTTGGTTCAGAATGTGTTTTTCAAATGATCCCGTTTATCTTGCAGTTTCAGTCATCATTTGTTCCACTTTCTTGCCCTGTGTTCTTTATTGAGAAGAAGGTGGTTTTTACTTTATTCAGTTTCATGTAATACAAATAAATTCAAATAGAAAACATGATATCTCACAAAAATGAAGAGTTTACAAGAGTTGACAATCACTGTAACTGAAAAGAGAAATGAATAGGCTGAATCTGAGGCTTATTAATTGCTTATCCTATGTACAGCTCACCTTACAAATCCACAATAAGATCAAAGAAAAGCAGCGGGGCCCAGAAACTCCGGCCCTATTTGTTTGTCCGTCTTAAATTATGTTTTTCTTATCTTAAAACAAACAAATCCTGAATGCACGAGAAGGAATAATATTTCCAATGTTTTAATATAAACAATATCTTGAAATTTTAATATACAAGACTTTGTGAATAAATTGCTGGTTGGCACACAACAAGGAGCTTTATGTATTATTCTTACAACTTTTTTTTAACCTTCACAATTGGGTCAATATTAGTTCTAGAAGTGTTACCCCATACCTAAACACAATACGTCATATACGACAATATTGGGGTAAAATACAATGAACATACATCTTTTGTTTAAAAAAGAAAAAAAACATTGTTTTGTAAATAATTTCAGTAGTTTTTGATTGCTTATGTTTTATGTATTCAATATGTAGCTTCCAACTAAACCTATGATCTAAGATAAGTCCAAATAATTTCATATACCCTTTCAGTTTCCACACCATTTAATTGTATTATTATTTCACTGTTAGTCTCAACACCCCCAAAAAGCATGCATTTAGTCTTACTTTCATCAAGTGATAATTTATTAATGTCAAACCAGTCTTTTCACCTAATTTAGTCTTCTTCTACTAGTGCCAATAATTATCTGATGTCCGCTCCTAAAGAAAACAAAGTTGTGTCAGCTGCAAATGCTGTATTTCAACTTCTTGAGTGGTTGCCCAATGTTGTTCACATATAATGTAAATAATTTGGGCCCCGAAAGCGAACCTTGCGGAACGCCACATGTAACTTTTGATGTTTGACCTAGTATTATTAACCTCTACATACTGAAACATATTGCTTAAGTAAATCCGTATCCATTTTTGCATAACACCTCTTATCCCATAACTCATAAGTTTATCCAAAAGCAAAGAATGTTTGATTGTATCAAATCGATAAAAACCCCAACAACATATTGTTTATTATCCACTGCCGTACAAATTCCATCACTGCCAATGATGTTCATTGGTTACTCTGAAACCGATATTGATGACAACTAAAGTTTTTTTCAATAAAGTAATCAAATCTATTAGTAAACAAGTATTTTAGCAAATTAAAGTAGTATTGACACAGGTCTGTAGTTTGAAATTATATCCTTTTCTCCATTCTTATATAGCGGAATCACTTTAGCCATTTTCATCTTGACAGGAAAAACACCCATTTGAAATGATTTACTATAAACATAAGTAAAATGGATAATTTATTTTTAAACTTGTGAGTTACTTCCAAAACATCACTCTGACTAACCCCAACAATAAAAACACTTAGTTTTTTATGTTAAAACCCGAATCAATTTTTTGGTCCACTGCTCTGATTTCACTTGCTAGTTTAGGGCCTATATTCACAAAATAACCATTAAACTCATTGGCGAGAGCCTCAGTTCTTTCAATAATTATGTTTTCTTCATTTTTCATGTATGTTGGGTAATTAGAAGTACTGGAATGTTTAACCAGTCTATTAACACTCCCCATATATCCTTAATATTAACTTTAAGTTTAAACGGTAGCTTCTCATAGTAACTATTTTTCTGAAATCTCATAATTGATGTCGATTTGTTTTAATATTTTTTGTATGTATCCTCAATACATCCTCAGTTCTGTGTTTAGTAACATTTCTATAGAGCTTATTTTTCTTTTTACAAGCTTTGACAGGCCTTTCATGATCCATTGTTGTTTTTTTAGTCTTTTTTGGATTGGATCTATATTCTCTTACTGGACAATGATGATCATAAAAATACAAAAATGTTTTCAACATTTATTCATATGCTTGATTGGTATCTTCCACATAAACTTCACACCAATCATGATTTGCTCAGACTGCAGTGCCACATTTGCATCTGGTGTTTTTATTCTAACATATTTTTTACTCATTTTAGTATCCACTGCTATTTAAGGCCTAGTCCACACGTAGCCGGGTTTTTTTAAAAATGAATATCCGCCCCTCCAAAAACTTGCATCCATACCATCTCGTTTAAAAAAAAAAACTCTGTCCACACGTACCCGGACAAATACGTTGTTAAGGACATGCCAGACCTGTAGGCGGCAGTACTTCCCCCGTTCTTAACCTCGCCCTTCGTCTGTGGTCTTCCACAAGGAGCAGTAATTCCGCTTGCAAAAACAAAAAAGCAGAAAGCGCTTGGACAATTGATAAAGCGAGTGCAGCTCTGAGGGCATCCATGCTGTCGGCTAGTGTAAACACAGGTCGCACACGTGATGTCAGCATTTTTTTGTCGCGGAAAGTGACGTTGCGGACCTTAAAACTCCGGTTTTGTCTGTCCACACGCAGACACCCAAAATGGAGAAAACGCAGATCTTCACTTTGGCCGGAGTTTTTAAAAAGATCCGTTTTCGCGTGAAAAAACTCTGTTTCATGTGGATGACAGGCCAAAACGTGGAAAAATATCTATGTTTTGGCAGATCCCCGGCTACGTGTGGACAGGGCCTTAGATGCATTCATCTTTTCTACTGCAGCAAAAACAGGAAATTGATCACTGACATCAGCTATCATCAATCCACAAATCATGTTTACGTCCACCGCATCTATGAATATACTATCAATTAATGTTGCAGCATCTTTAGTTATCTTATTTGGTTTTACAATCAACTCAAACTAAACATACTATTTACAAATTCAGCTGTTTTCATATGCTCATTAACTTTCAATAAGTCTATGTTTAAGTCACCACAGACCAAAACCATCGTATCCTTACGTTTATCATATAATTCCAAAACCATGTTCTTTAATTGCTCAATACAGGACCCAGGAGTTCTATATTCAGCTAATCATGATGGTTTTAGTTATTTCCTCCGCAATGTCAATAGTTACACATTCAGTTAAATTATCAATATTCATAGTCATATGCACGATGACTACATTTACACCCTGACCTTACAAACAGTACCCCCTCCGTTTTTGTTTGTCCTGTTTTGCCTGTACATTTCATAACCTTCTAAACCATCATGTAAATATTTTTCATCATTTAACCAGGTCTCAGAAATTATTATCGTAAACATATTTTTGTAGTTGTTGAAGATAATCTTTCATTTTATCAAAACAGTTATAAAGACTTCCACTATTAAAATTAATCACTGAAACCGCTCTAATTGCATGCTTGCATGAAACCCATCTTCAGAGTAATTGTCAAATTTAATTTCCATGTTTTGGTAGTAATACTTCTCTGATCAATATCATGTCCTATTTGATAAGCCTCATGATCCTGAGCCTCAAAAGCCTTATTTTTATTGTTACCTAACATCTTTATGTTGTTCTTCACATCTAATTCTTCTCACATGACCAGGGGTGTTTCCCAATGCCAAGGAGCCTTGCCTTGGTGTCTTGGGCACGCCTTGGTTGCCTAGGAGATACGTCATCAGGAACCACCAAGGCGTGCTACAATGTTCATGTTCTACCAAGGCGTCTGTTCCCTGTTTTTAGCCGTTTAGCTAGCTTAGCATTGATACACAGGAGGTGTCTTATAGCCTAGCCTTGGTTGAAAATTTCCCAGAACACAGCGCAGTATTTTCAAAAGGATCAGCAGCCGGCTGCTACTTCGGGGGAAATTTTCAAGTTTAAATGTAAGTAAACTATTTGTAGCTATCGGGCTAATATCTGAATAGTTTTTTTTTCTTCTTTATTTTTAGATTAAAGAAGTTTTCTATACTTAGCTGGTTGCTTTGTATTCGCAGCTTCGGTGGCTAGTGGGTAGTAACTCGCTTATATATTTAATTTAACCAATATATACATAGTTTAAAAAATAAAAGACTTCTTTGGTGTGTTCTTGCTGTATTGAAATTCTAATTCCATCTTTTAGTTCTTTTTAAAACACAGGTTTTATTTACCTGCAACGTTTTGTTTGCGGCTGCAAACTTCATCAGGCTGACGCTGATGGTGGCGTCACTTCCTTCTCCGTTTATCCGCAGGCAGCAGAGGACGTTGTCGCCCTCTGCCAGCTCTCCCCTCTCCGACGATGCAGTCCCATGCGCGATCCAACGAGTAAAATCCATCGTCACTGTTCATGGTCCCACATCCACGTCTCCTTATCTCTATGGCTTCTTTTATCCATCTTTAGTATTTCTGTTGTTCAGTGTTTATGATCCTTGCAGAAAGCACAATAAAGAAGTCAGCCATAACAGATCACTGCACAAGAGAAAACCATATAATGGACTGGGACAACACAAGGACTGTATGGTCTGTATAGGTCTGTGCAAGGCCAGATCTGTGTGTGAATGAGTGTGTGAATGGATGAATGATACACTGTAGTGTAAAGCGCTTTGGAGTCCTTACTCTGAGAGGCGCTATACAAGTGCGGGTCATTTATCATTTATCATTTATGTGTTTGAGATTGTGTGTCCTTTCATACGGCTTTACTTAATATACATTGTTGGCTATGGAGAAACCAACGTTTGGCCCAAGGTATCAATCAAAAAAATAGAGCCTGCATAACCATTTCAGCATGGTGACTGGGGAGCAACAAGGTTTTGTGTTCAAAACTACATCAATAGGGCTCGAGGGTGGTTCACGCCCTGTCAAGAGGTTAATTCAACAGGACCACTTGTTATTAAAAAAAATACCCCCCCCCCCCCCCCCCCCGAGAGGCACAGAGGATTGCCCCGGGGGCCACAACCAGCAGCCGGCAGAGTCCCGGGAGATATCAGCGGCAAGCCCACAGGTCCGCCCGCAGCCTCCCACCCCCTAGCCGGCCGAGCCTGGGACCCAGCGACCTGGGACCCGGCGGCGACCACCCCCGCCGGGGACCCAACAGAGCCCAGGGACCCAGACCCCACCAGGCAGCCACCGGGATCTATCAGGCAGATGCCTGAATCTTAAACCCCCAGACCCGGTTGCCACGAACACTCAGGCAGACCATGGCACAACCTCTCACACCAGGTATGGCAGGGGGAGGGGGGACAAAGATCTATATCGTCAAGAGAGGTTCCAGGAGAGGGGAGGAGTCAAAGGCCCCACCTGACATATACAATCATACACAAACACAGTCACACACTCCCTCCCTCATGCTCACACATGCACATACAACCCAAGACTTACAAAAATGCATGCCGGACACCCACTCATGCTCCCCATACACACCCTATTCACTCTGGTCCCGGTACTGCTGCACACTGGGTACAACCATCACCGGTAACCAGAGTTTGACCATTTCTGCTGGGGTGCTGATGAGCAGGCTCCCCCGCCCAACGCTGAGCACAGCAACCCACCACCCCAAACCCCAACCAGAAGGCCAGATCTCCCTCCTAGCCTCCAGCCCCAGGAGGCCTAGCAACAACAGAGGTGGCTAAGACCCCTAGTCTCCCTCTGCCTGCTCCAATATAGTGTTGTGTGATCATGAGGTGTATTCCATGGCTGTGGTGAGTGGGCAGTGCGGGCATCATCCGGCCTATGCCAGCTGATGCCACCGCACCACCCCACTTACACCCTCAGCCATCAGTGTCTAAGTGCGGTTTAAAATTGGAAGTGGGCACCGGCACCCGGGAGGAGGCTGAAATATCCCCCTGCCAAATGCCGTTAAATGTGCTCACTCCCAAGGCCCTAAGTGTGTGTTTGTGTGGAATGTCGTCAGTGGAAGTGTATAAGGTCCAAGTAAAATTGGGGGGCAGGTTGCCACAGGAATGCGGAAATGGGGTCCATACCCGCACTCCCTGACTTGCCCACCCCCCAAGGTCCTATGTGTATGTTTGTGTGATGATATGAGGGAGCAGGAGGAGAGAAATATGCGGGGATGGGGAGGAATGGCTGGCTGGGCTTAGCCCTCCAGGGAGCCAGCTCCCCTACTGGCCCCAATAGGCACCTCTGTTGTCAAACCGCCACCCAGGGCATGGAGACCCCAGCCCATCCTGCCAGGGCCCAAAGCAGCAGCATTACAGAGCCTCACGGAGTCCGAGGGCACCAACCCAGCCCCACCCCTGCAGAATATCTATGCCCATCCCTGCATTTGCACAACTTCCAGAATATATAAGACATGGGACATCCAGGTAAGGTTGGGTCCTCCCCCTCCTGAACCTCCCCCTCCCCTGTGATGGAACGGCAGAGGAGCCAAGGTCTACCTGAGGCCCCCGAACCCGGGCCAGGCACTGCTGCGTGTTCCTGCCTTCTTCCCGGCAGCATACATGTCAGGACCCGACCCCCCAAGGCCCCGCCCAGATCCCCACACAGGGCCGGCCACCCCCAAACCCCGAGCCCCC
>SSNQ01000085.1:1163444-1184007 GCA_006942095.1 Nothobranchius kuhntae
CCCCCCACCCACACCATCCCGCAGGACAACATCAACGGCCCCCCACCCTCGCTATGTGATGAAACCGATCAAAGAACGAAAGCATGGAGCCCAGAGAGATTCATGTGAAGTGGAAGCAGAGGCTATATCAAGTGCAATATGATCTAACAAAAGATTTCTATACTGGTTAATGAAGAGTTTCTCTATTTTTCCAATTCAAGAGGATAGTTTTCTTAGCGATGCATATGGCAGTCAGATGTTTCATTCGGGACATCGTCCAGGTTTCCCAGTAAACAAAGAGAGGGTAAGTTGGGATATGACATTTCAGACATTTTGACAGATCCTCACATACTCTACCCCAAAATTCCTGGACAGGTGGGCAGGACCACAGTGCAGGAATGTAATTGTCAGGAATGTTGTTTGTGTAGTGTGTACAGGTGTCAGACGACACAAACCCCATCTTGAACATCTGATGACCTGTATAGTGTACTCTGTGTAGAATTTTGTACTGAATTAATTGTAAATTGGGGTGTCTGATCATTTTAAAAGTTTTTAAACAAGTTTGGGACCAGAAGACCTGGTCAAAGCTAACTGATAGATCCACCTCCCATTTTTCATTAGGGATTGCAATTTTATCATCTATTTTGGACAGTGTCTTATATACTTTAGACAGTAGTTTGGGGGGTTTGAGATTATAAAAGTCTAATACCCTTGGTGGTGTTTGTAATTCTATTTTATTGAGCTTAAATTTTTGTTTGACTACGGATTTAATTTGGTGATATTCTAAAAAGCTATTCTTATCCATTCCAAATTGGGAGACTATTTGATTAAATGGAATGAAGTCCAATCCTTCATATATGTGTTCCAGGTATAGGATTCCTTTATTTTTCCAGTCCAGAAGGTTCATCATTTTTTTGTTTTGCAAAATGTCAGGATTATTCCAGATAGGTGTGCGTCTGCATGGTACTAGTGAAGACTCTGTCATTTTAAGATACTCCCACCATGCCGTCAGAGAAGTGCTGATACTAATACTTTTGAAGTATGCGCACTTTCTGCCAAAAATGGTCAATGCAAAGCGCCTCGTCGATCTCATGCATATACCTAAGCCGGCTCGTTTGCAGCATTTCACCATTAACGACTGCGACCAAACAATCAATGATGATCAGGGGTCTGCTTCTAGACCTGCAGAAAAGGGACACACAACAATACAACAGGAGCAAACTATCACTGGGTCAACTTGATGAGAAAATATAAAATCAACATTGTTTTACTGAACAATCACACGATAATAAATCACAGTGCATTAAGTGCCAACCACAGCCTTAAGACATGTGTAGAAAATGCCCAAGTCCATACTTATGAGAGCACCATGTGAGCACCTGTGTGCGTACACATGCTTGTATATGTAAGGTTTCTCCATAGGAGCGTCCAATAGAGAGTGTGAGGGGCCACAGTTCTGCCCCCAAAGATGTGTAGGAGATGGAATGAGCTCCAAGTCCCAGAGATCCAGGAGCTGCCTCAGAGCACAGGGACCCCAGGGAGACTGCAACCAGAAAAGCCTCTGCCCCCTCGAGAGGCGCAGAGGATTGCCGCGGGGGGCCACAACCCACAGCCGGCAGAGCCCCGGGAGATATCAGCGGCAAGCCCACAGGTCCGCCCGCAGCCTCCCACCCCATAGCCGGCCGAGCACGGAACCCAGCGACCCGGGACCCAGGTGCGACCAGCCCCGCCGAGGACCTAGCAGAGCCCAGGGACTCTGACCCCACCAGGCAGCTACCGGGATTTATTAGGCAGATGCCAAAAATCTTAAAGCCCCTGACCTGGAAGCCACGAACACTATGGAAGACCAAGGTGCCACACTCCACACCAATTGTGGCAGGGAGAGGGGGAGGCGAAGATGTATAACATCAAAAGAAGTCCCAGGAAAGGGGAGGAGTCAAAGACCCCACCTGACATATACAGTCATACACAGACACAGTCGCACACTCCCTCCATCATGCTCCCCATACACACCCTATTTCCTCTGGTTCCAGTACTACTGCACAAAGGGTACAACCATCACTGGTTCCCAGAGTTCTACTCTTTCTGCTGGGGTGCTGATGAGCAGGCTCCCCTGCCCACTGCTGAGCAAAGCAATCCACCACCCCAGATCCCAGCCAGATGACCAGATCCCCCCCTAGCCTCCAGCCCCGGGAAGCCAAGTGACAACAGAGGTGTGCTAAGACCCCTAGTCTCCCTCCGCCTGCTTCAATACAGTGTTAGTGCGTGTTGATGAGGTGTATTCCATGGCTGTGGTGACCAGGCAGTGCAGGCATCATCTGGCCTACGCCAGCTGATGCCACCACCCCACTTACACCCACAGCCCTCTGTGTCTAAGTGCAGTTTAAAATTGGAAGTGGGCACCGGCACTCAGGATGAGGCTGAAAAATCCCCTTGCCAAATGCCATTAAATGTGCTCACTCCCAAGGTCCTAAGTGTGTGTTTGCGTGGAATGTTGTTGGTGGAAGTGTTTAATGTGCAAATAAAATTGGGGTAAGGTTGCCACAGGAATGCAGAAATGGGGTCCATACCCGCACCCCCTGACTTGTCCACCCCCCAAGGTCCCATGTGCATGTTTGTGTGATGATGTGAAGGAGCAGGAGGAGAAAAATGTGTGGGGGTGGGGATCAATGGTAGGTTGGCCTAAGCCCTCCAGGGAACCAGCTCCCCCACTGACCCCAATAGGCACTTCTGTTGCCAAAATACCACCCAGGGCATGGAGACCCCAGCCCATCTTGCCAGGGCCCAAAGCAGCAGCATCGCAGAGCCCCACAGAGTCCGAGGGCACCAACCCAGTCCAACCCCGGCAGAATATCTACTCCCATCCCTGCATTTGCACAACGTCCAGGATATATAAGACATAGGGCATCCAGGTAAGGTTGGGTCCTCCCCCTCCTAAACATCCCCCTCTCCCATGATGGAACAGCAGAGGAGCCAAGGTCTACCTGAGGCCCATGAACACGGGCCAGGTGCTGTCAGGACCTGATCCCCAAGAGCCCGCGCAGATCCCCACATGGGGCTGGCCACCCCCACACCCCGAGCCCCCAGGCCCCCACCCAGATCTACTCAGGAGAAATGCAGCTGCCAGGCAGCAACTTATGGCCACAGCCAAGACCCCCCAATGGGCGCCACTCACAACCGCCAGTAGTACAGCCCCCAAGGCAACCCAAGCACCTCCAGAACGGGGCAGCAGCCCGCCAGTCCCAGAGCCTCCCAGTGAACCCATCTCCAGGGAACGTCCGGATACTCCAAACTCAGACCCTCCACCCCATCACCCACATCATCCCGCAAGACAATATCAATGACCCCCCCAACATCGCTATGTGAAGGAACCGATCAAAGGAGCCCAATGAAATAAGTTTTCAATAGTTGGCACCCAATCAGTCCACACTCATACCTAGCTGCAGTTTTTACCCTACAGTATATTCTCAATAACATGAGAAAAACATAATTTGAACAGTTTTTTATGGGAAATTATTTCACAATCTTAGGAAGCAGTCTGAGGTAGCAAACTCAAAGTGCAATACTAAACGTCCAAAACATTCAAAAATGTATAATCTTTCAGTGAAGTCCCATTTCATTTTTTTCTGAACTAACTTTGACTCCTGCACACAGCATAGACATAGAAGAGCAGACGCCGCACCAAGTGCTACTGCCTATGTTTGGCCGCATTTGCGGGTTCTACCTTTTATAAACTCTATGGTTAACATGATGTTTTAGCTAGGCTTTCAGTGGAGATCTGGAGCTAGAACGCGTTCATAAGCCCGTTCACGCACTGTGATGACCCCGGCTTCCTGGCTCCTCTGCCTCCTACTCTACCTGTGCCCTGTGTCCCCACAGTACAGCTTTCAGCACCAGGGACAGCTCCAAAGTACTCCACTTCACACTCCAGGACATTGGAGAGAGGCCCGCCAGCAGCAGTAGCTGCTTCACCAGCCAAAACAACTAAGCAATCTTCCTCTCCTGAGGGATTTTAAGGCTGTCTCCAGCCTTCATTTGGGAGACATAGAGCTAGTCTGTGGTTGTCCTCGGCAGTGATTTTGCTAGTGTTAAAGCTACTGGTCTTGAAGATTTACTCTGACTGAAAGGATTTTCTAGTCCTTTTGTTTCCTCTGTCTGAGGACTTTAAGTTCAGAGTTTCCTTTAACATGGTGTTAATCTTTAAAGTGGCCTTTTCTGTAATGATTTAGTCAGTGACTACTGGTTTTCTTCACTCCCTGTTAACCAGAGAGTTGTTTTCAGTTAGTCGTTTTAAGCCATTTTGGTTTGCTAGAAAGAGATGCCTTTTTTGTTAATAAATCGTTGTATTTTGACCTACTTTCTTCTCCTCATTCCAACTTTGTACAGACCTCATTTTAAGTGTCACTGTGTTTGTCCCCTCACCCTTCTAGACAGTCAGAGGGGGCATAACACGCACACCAGGACACAAGCACTCACTTTTACATTCGTCAGGCAAAATACAAACAAGCTCAGTTCACGTTCACGTAAAAAATAAACAAATTCACAAATGATCGTTCAATGAACGACTTTGGGCACAACGTTGCTTGTGGGTGAGTGGACAAATGAAAAGAAGTGAGTTTGCAAAACAATACACACAAACACAGTGGCAAAGTGTTGCTGAAGCCGTCACTGCTGTGAGTTCTTCAGAGAGATCTGTGGCAGATATAAAAAAAATTGTCCAATTGGGAATTGATCCCGAGACTCTTGAGTCAGAGTCATGCACACGAACCAGTCAGCCAGGATGCATGATCAGTTGGGTAACAGCAACTGGACACTCACACTGGCAAAGACGCATAACATTCTGTGTCAATCTGCCCCCTGCTGAAACAAAGCAGTACAAATGTTAAGGCGGCTGGAATTCATAATTGTATCCTTCTCAGCAGCAGCACTGCAGGTGTTCTCCATGTCCAAAATGTGCGTAAGCCAGGTCCTTAGTCAACTTAAAGTTGCGCATATTTTTATGTTACATTTTCTTTTATAAATCCCAAAGTTTGCATGGAAAGTTGCTTACACAGTTTTCCAACCCCATCTGGTGCGTAAGCAAGCTTTGTGAATGAGGCCCCAGATCCTTTGATGTCTCAAGTCAAGACACACATCATGTAATCTCAGAATGAATCTCTGTTTCAGTGAAGCTAACGATCGAGCAGGTTTATTAAAATCATCATCAATTTCCTCCTATTCTGATTAAACAGGTACTGGTGATGCCAGGAGGCACACATTTTTCTTCATTCAGGCACAATCCAAAAACTGAATGAAGATCAGAGATCAAGTCATCATCATGGAAGCTGAATTTCAGGTTTGCTCCTTGAAACTTCTTTACACTAATTGACCTGAAGTTGTTTTCAAATTAAAACATCTTGATTTAACCAGGAGTAGAAGGTGTGCTGATGTTCTCTGATTAACACTGATCTCATTATCATGGAAGGTTCTTCATTCTTCTTCAAGATAAAATCCAAAACAATGTGATTTAATTGACATCCAATATTTCTCCTGATTATAAAAGGTCTTGGACACTGAAAACCCGTTGTTATTATTCCTGATTATAATGGGTCACTATGAATTTTTCATGCATGTTGAGCATAAAAATAGTCTCCTACACCTATCTGCTGCATTAGCGTCTGATAGGAAATAGACAATGTAACTTTAGGATTAAAGAAAACTGTCTGGTCACACTGTCACTTAACATTCATGGACTCACCCATCTTGACTCACAATGAGGAAGTCTATTCTTGGTTTAGCATCCAGGAATCAGTAGAGAATGTCTTGACTAGTAGAAGCTAACTGTTAGCATTAGCTACCACAGAACAAAACTCCTCCAGGCTTGAGTTATGCGTGGATATAAAACATCAACGTTGGAAGTCAGTCATGAAGTCTGTTATCCAATCTGAGGCGAGATGACCAAATATAAAACTCCAAAATCTGCTGTCTGAAGCTCAGCTGGGAGGTGGGTCACTGCTAGTTCCTGGAAATGGTGCACCAGTATATTTCCCTCAAGTAAGACTTACAAGGTATTCTCCTACTAGAGACCACTTCACATGTATTGATTAAATAAGTGTTCAACGTCTTCAGGCATCTCTTTCTCAGGTTTAACTAACAGCAGCAGCCTCTTCAGTCGATGATTACCATGAAACATTTATTCTGATGCAGTCTGAACTTTAACCTTTAATCAGTAAAAAAAAAAGACCATTGTATACATACATTTTAATAGTCTGGGAGCAACACATGACAGGAACATTTTTGGATTTGTGCTGATTGAGTTCCTCATTCTTTAAGAAAAAGCTAATTAACATTTCACTTCAGCAGACACACTCAGCTGCTGCTGACAATAACAAAACAGACAAACCAGGATGTGTCTGAATGATTCATACAGACATAACCAACCTCAGCCTTCTGGAGGCAGGCGTTGCAGATTTGCAACGTTAAAACCTACCTACCTCGTTACTCCACATACCTATTTCACGAGCATTTTTTTACTCAGAAGTACCCCCGAAGGACTTAGTTGTTCGTCCTTTTATCAAAACTGATTTTGAGCCTGAGAGGGTTAAGGGAATTACAGGTGCAGGAAGTGAAAATCCAGACACAAAAAAAAAAAAAAAATCTGCTGAGCATTCTTGTCTTTAATACAGATACACCACTTTTTATTTTTTTTATTTTTTTATTTTTTATTTTTTTACCCTTTTCACTTGAATATGTCAGGAAAATCAAGTTATTTTATCCAACAATCACAAACTAATTTTCACATCCCAGCTGTGTTTGATAGGATGTTTTGGGGTTCAAAGGTGGAAGTGAACAAGGATAAACAAAGCTGTGTAAGAAATAGGAGGTGAAATCCCCTTGGGACTATGGGTTTCATCTGGCTCTGCTCCTCGGTGTCTGCGCAACAGATGGGTTACATCCAAACTCATTTAAAAACATTTACTAAGTTTACTGACAAAGCTTACAACAAACAGTCGAGCTGTTGCATCTTCTCTGGGTTTTACAGACAGAGGTGGCTAAAGAGTTCAGCTTCATTGAGAACTGGCATCACCTTTTCCTTCAGTCTGTTGGACTCCATTTCTAGTAGGATTGCATGCTCTTCACAGGCAACATAATTTATTGTATCATCTTGAATTATAATTTGTCTTAAATTGTACCTGCACATGTCTTGATTAACTCATTATTCAATAAAATGCAATATGGATATAAAAATATGAATTATCAATATTAATGAATATTCAATTGATGATGAAACTAGGTAATTTAGGTATGTCAGGGAACCAACACTTTATAATAATTTGACACAGAGGCAAAAATATAGTTTATAAAATCAATGTAGTACTATATTTATACTACTATGGTTAATTGCACCTGCAAGAAGCAGCTGCTGGTTGATTCTACCCACTGACCAGTGCAAATGTGACTAGACTTTCTGACTCACAGAAAGTGATTAACCCATTCTTTGTCTTCTTTGTCAAAATCAGACACGCCTTTCTGCAGGTACACTCCATATCTCCTTCCGGGTGATCTCAATGTGTTCTTAGATCATAGACATAATCCCTCCAATCTCTGCAGAGAGGATCTGTGCCATAGTCCCCACCCATTCCTTGAAAATGTTTACTATGTGAAGTGCCTTGAGGCAACTCTTGTCGTGATTTGGTGCTATACAAATAAACTGAATTGAACTGAATTGAGAAACCTCCAGATGAAGGTAAAAAGGAGATATCCTAAGCAGCACCAACCCACCTGACACTTTTTAAAAATACTTGATAAAAAGCCTGTTTCCTACCCTCACTGCCATGTTCTTAAAAAAAAAAAACATAGACTACTGGACTTTAATAACATGCTGAATCTTAAAAGACTCTGTCTGGTCTATAAAGTCTTACACTCCCTTGCCCCACCACCATTAAAAGAGTTCATTAAATGTAAAGATAAATTAGACAGGACCATGCAAGCCACAACCAGAGGAGATTTGATTATACCACACAGATGGACAACCTTTGGGCAGAATGTTTTATCTCTCCAAGGTGGCCATCTGTGGAATAGACTCCCTCAAGCTTTGAGAGAGGGTTCTACATTCAGTTCCTTTAAGACACAGGTCAAACACTGGTTATGGACAAGTCAAGATTGTACCCATCTGTAGGGGTGGTATAATTTTAATGTTTTTAATTCCCTTTTAGCAACACAGAATTGTGTGTGTGTGAGTGTGAATGAGTTAAATGCGCTGACCAATGTACTCTTAAGTGAAATTATTGTTCTAATGTACATTCTTTTATGTAATTGTTTTCTTGGGCCCATGTGCGAACTGGCCCTTTGGGACTACAGATGGAAATTAGCCCTCAGCTATAATCTGGTGTCCCAACCAAAAAAATTAAATAACATTTTGATGAGAAGGATCGTGGAGAGACTTCAGGATCCTGACAGACTATATGGGTGAAGCAACGGGCCAGTCTTGTGTGGTCTAATCTCTAATTATACGATATTTTCAGATAGCTTACCTAGAGATGTAGGCAGACTGAAGCAGAAGCATGATCATTTTGCTCTACATGTCCGTCTAGCCACGCTCCATTAGAGTTTTAGCAGGCCCAAACAGTCTTGTGTCTTGCCAATCACAGCTTTCTATCAATTTCAATTCAATTCAAGTTTATTTATATAGCGCCAAACCATGACACGAGTCATCTCAAGGCACTTCACAAAGTAAACATTACTATACAGTTCTGTTGACTAAGCCAGTCAGTAAAAAGTGTTCTATATAAGGAACCCAGCAGAATGCATTGAGTCACTATAGTGTCAAAATCTTTACAGCAATCCTCATACTAAGCAAGCATATAGCGACAGTGGAGAGGAAAACTCCCTTTTAACAGGAAGAAACCTCCAGAGGATCCTGGCTCAGTATAAGCAGCCATCTGTTATGACTTATTGGGGATCGAGATGACAGAGCGCACACACACACGCACACACACACACACACACACACACACACACACACACACACACACACACACACACACACACACACACACACACACACATACCAAGTAGTATACCAACAATAATTATTGAACAAAATTGCAGCTTGACCAAACCAAGCTCTTTAACTCATAAAAGTCGGGTAAGCATCCTTGCGAGTCTCTTGAGACATTTTTAAATTTCACTTGAGAATTTTCTCAGTGGTTTTTCACAACCAGTTGCATCCCAGAAAGGTAATGGCTAAAACAGTCAACTTTGTTAGTCCGGATTGGGCTGTTAGGAATACAAATCACCTTAAAACATGTGCGCACTCTGCCTGCATGCACCAAGAGATGCTCCAATGGTACTCTGGGTTTTTCTCCATAGTTTCTTTTTATTGGATTTACATTTAAAAACAACCTAAATAAATTAATGACAGTAAATCACAGGGCTCAGACACCTGCACAGTCACAGCAGTTAAATCAAACTTCCTCAGACCCATCCGGGAAACATAACGTTCCAGTGAATTACAGAAATGTTCTTCCTCAGGTTTTATAGGCTTCCTGCTTTACAGCTGCTGCCGCCATGTCCCCACAGGAACAGTTTGGAAAAATTAAACTTTCCTGCTGTTGATGGAAGCTTCAGACAAGAAAAGTGTCCACGCTGCAGAGAAAACTGGAGGACATTCAGCTCCCTGACATAGCATCTGGTTGTCTTTTGACGGGGACACATCCACGTCTTCACACAGTCCATCTGGGGAAAAAATAAATAAATAAAAAATTCTAAATTGGAATAGCTTAGATCTGAAAAGAACTGAACGATCATACAACTGCTCAAACATGTGTCTATGCTGACATTCAAATGATCCCTTTATGTTGGATTGTCTTTGACTTTTTATGGTGACTCTCAGCACATTTTGCCCTGTTAGTAAGCTGTTTTGACTTCTGCCCATGTCACAATAAAATCAAAAACTTCTACCCGATGCACATAAAAATAAAACCCTCCATTCAGGATCTGACTGATTTAGATTTTTAACATAAAATACTTTGTGCGTAAATAAAAGTGACCAGTGAAACCAGGTAATCAGCTGTACATGTGAGTTTATATCTGATCAGTGACTTTTATTAGAATCTACTCAGGTTCATCAGCTCTTCTGGTGTTTTATTGAACACTTAATCAGGCAGATCAAATGGAGGAATCAACATCTGCAATCACATCAGCAGTTGCTTCATTAACACTTTGATTTTGTTATGTAACCAATTTATCTGCAAGAGAAAGACAGAGCTGCTTTATAGCTTCTCTTATCACCTCCACCAGTACCACCACAATCATTATCATCCAAACAGGCAAAAACATTAGCACCTCACTTTTGTTGTTGGGAGGAGAGCGAGGATTAATATCTGGAACACTTGAGGTTGGAAGTTTTTTTGTTTTTTTCCATAGTTTGAAGAGCAACAATAAAAAAAACCTCAAGCAGTTTGAATGCTGAAATGTGAACAACTTAACCTGAAACTCCCAGAGAAAACTGAAGGTGAATGAGGAAAGGCATTAACAAGGAGCTTGAATAAGGAGGCAGAATGATTTCTCAGGTTTCCCAGATCAGTTTTTACTGGGTTTCACTGATTTAACCAAATCACCTGACAACACTGACACCTAACTTGATTACTTCTTGTTTTAATTACTTCTTGTATTTGCTCCATTTGATTTATTGACTCGGATAAAAATGGTTTGAATGTCAGTCACACGTGATTTAGTGAGCATTTCTTTAATTTTTTCCTTCCATTTTTAGAATTCCTTGCCATTTTCATTCTAACCTAATTCATGCCTCCTTAACTCAGCTATAAATCCTAACAACCTCTTTTCAACCTTCAACCTCCCCCATACAACCCAAACTCCTTCATATATCCAAAATTCCTCCATACCTCCTAACCTCCTGCATACTTCCAGACCTCCTCCATAGATCATGCCCACCTTTGTACATGCTAACCTTCTCCATACATCCTATTCTCCTCCATAAATTCTAACCTCCTTCGCAAATGCTAACCTCCTCCATACATTCTCACCTTCTCCCTCCAGACTTTTCTCCCCCTTATGTTCTGACCTTATCCAGTGCAGTAGCACATGACATCGTAACTTACATCTGATTTGGCTCATGTGCATTCTATGTTTAATTATTTCACATTGTCTTTATCCTCTGGTTGAACCCAGCTGATCTACAGAGGAGGTTTCTTTAAGCTTTACAGTTTTTATTTCCTCTCCTCCCTCACCTCCCAACACTCTGACTGTCTTCTGTCTTCACACTCATTGTCCTTTCCCGGGGGTCGGGGCACGTTGTGCATAGTTGCTAAGAATATAAACAAAGTAAATGGTGATATACATGCACCTAAATGATTATTAGGAACACCTGTTAAACTTCTTAATGCAATTATCTAATCAACCAATCACATGGCAGTTGCTCCAATGCATTTAGGGGTGTGGTCCTGGTCAAAACATTCTCCTGAACTCCAAACTGAATGTCAGAATGGAAAAGAAAGGTGATTTAAGCTATTTTGAGCGTGGTATGGTTGTTGGCGCCAGACGGGCCAGTCTGAGTATTTCACAATCTGCTCAGTTATGGGATTTTCACACACAGCCATTTCTAGGGTTTACAAAGAATGGTGTGAAAAGGGAAAAACATCCAGTATGCAGCAGTCCTGTGGGCGAAAATGCCTTGTTGATTCTAGAGGTCAGTGGAGAATGGGCCGGCTGATTCAAGCTGATAGAAGAGCAACGTTGACTGAAATAACCACTCGTTACAAGCGATGAATGCAGCAAAACATTTGTGAAGCCACAACACGCACAAATTTGAGGCGGATGGGCTATAACAGCAAAAGACCCTACCGGGTACCACTCATCTCCACTACAAATAGGAAGAAGAAGCTACAATTTGCACCAGCTCACCAAAATTGGGCAGTTGAAGTCTGGAAAAATGCTGACAAGCCTGATGAGTCTCGATTTCTGCTGAGACTTTCAAATGGTAGTCAAAATTTGGCATGAACAGAATGAGAACATGGGTCCATCATGCTTTGTTACCACTGTACAGGCTGGTGGTGGTGGTGCAATGGTGTGGGGAATGTTTTCTTGGCACACTTTGGGCCCCTTAGTGCCAACTGGGCATGGTTCGCATGTCACGGGCTACCTGAGCATTGTTTCTGACCATGTCCATCCCTTCATGACCACCATGTACCCATCCTCTGATGGCTACTTCCAGCAGGAGAATGCATCATGTCATAAAGCTCCAATCATTTCAAATTGGTTTCTTGAACATGACAATGAGGGGGGTGGACGACTGGCGGTTGTGAGTGGGGCCCCTTGGGGTGTCTTGGCGGTGGCCATGGGTTGTTGCCTGGCGGCTACATTACCCCTGAGTAGGTCTGGGTGGGGGCCTGGGGACTTGGGGTGTGGGGGTGGCCGGCCCCGTCTGGGGATCTGGGCGGGGCCTTGGGGGTGAGGTCCTGACATGTATGCTGCCGGGAAGAAGGCCGTAATATGCGGCAGCACCTGGCACGGGCTCAGGGGCCTCAGGTAGACCTTGGCTCCTCTGCTGTCCCATTGGGGGGAGGATCAACTGACGGCAAGCAGTTGTCCTTTATGTTTTCCCTGGTGAACTTGATGTTTTTGTCCACGGCATTGATGTGCGTAGTGAAGGATTCCACTTCTTGTGTTTTGATTCTGACCCTGGTGTCATCCACATATCTGTACCAGTGGCTGGGTGCTCTCCCTTTGAAACTGCTTGCCTTTCCTGGACTGCGCTGTGCACTTTGAAGAAAATGGCAACCTCAACATTGAAGTGTACCGGAAGCCCACACACACGGACCAGTACCTCCTCTTCGACTCACATCACCCTCTGAAACACAAACTTGGAGTAATCAAGACCTTACACCACCGGGCAGAACATGTTCCCTCCAAGCCGGAAGGGAAAAAGAAGGAACACACACATATAAAGGAATCACTTAAAACATGCGGCTATCCTAATTGGGCGTTTATAAGGTCAGCAAAGATGCACAGGAAAGAAGACCAGACACCAGCAAGGGAGGATAAGAAAGACAGATGCAACAACCTTGTCATCCCCTATGTAGCCGGTGTATCAGAGAAACTCAGGAGGGTTTTCTCCAAACACAACATACCAGTGTACTTCAGGCCCAGCAACACACTCAGACAGAAACTGGTTCACCCGATAGACAAAACTCCTAAACACAAACTGAACAATGTGGTGTATGCTGTACAGTGCAGCGAGGAATGCCCAGACCTCTACATCGGAGAAACCAAACAGCCACTTCACAAGCGCATGGCACAACATAGAAGAGCCACCTCCACGGGACAGGACTCAGCAGTCCATTTGCATCTTAAGGACAAAGGTCACTCTTTCGAGGATGCCAACGTTCACATTTTGGACAGAGAGGACAGATGGTTTGAAAGAGGAGTAAAGGAAGCCATTTATGTCCACTGTGAGCAACCATCTTTGAACAGAGGCGGTGGTTTACGACACCAACTGTCTGCCATCTATAATCCAGTTTTGAGATCCCTTCCCAGATGCCTCAACGCCCACGCATATCCTGGGCCATCTGATCTCAGGAATTCACATGATAGGGTGGGGCCAGGTTTCACAATGAGCTCACCTGAAACTCTGGCTGAATAGGACCCACACCCACCCTCACACCTTGGCTCATAGAAGATCATCAGGGGGTCTTTTGTTCCCTCTTCAGGGGGAAACTCCCACTGGGTTTAAATCTGGGACTCTCCACCATTTGACCTCAGAACTGAAGAAGCCTCTCGGATGAGAGGTGAAACGTCTTCAAGCAACTCAAAGAAGTCCAGACGCTTTTCTTTCAAGCTCATTAGACAATCATTATCATGAGAACCAGAACAAGACAGCCTGATAACAGTCATGTGAAAATAACTGTTAAAAAGTATGTATGTGTAATAGAAATAAAAATATATTAGAATTAGTATAACTCACTGAGATCCAAACAATAAATCGGCCATAGCTGATTAGCAATCATGAAATGAGGTCTGGGAGTTTTTAAGTTTCATTCTTTTATTACATTTTTTTCTGAGATCTGTTAAAAGGTCACCATGGCAGCCTGTGTGTCTTCAACGTCAGCTACACAACGCAGCAAGTGTAAGTTCCAAACACCTGTCTTGACCACTTCATGTATGGTTTTGTGCTTTAAACAGCTAGGCCAAACCTGTTATTTTTTTCTCCATAGCCATTTGGATCATTGGTGACAGCTGCGTGAGGCGTGGTGCCCATAGAGCTGCAGAGACCCTCGGTGACAACCTTGGCCTCCCTGACGTCCGTGTCTCCTGGTTCGGTTGGGGCGGACTGAGGTGGAAAGACCTTCTCCCCTTCTTTTTCAACTCCATGCATGGAAGAGCAGCTCCTGATGTTCTTCTCATCCACTGTGGCGGCAATGACATGGGGGTGGTCAGCAGTGTGAAGCTGGTGAACATGAAGGAGGACCTGCACCGGCTTCACCTTCTACACCCTCATATCACACTGTTGAGAACTGTTCTTCCTTCACAACCCAATGTTCCACTCACTCTGCAGCTCTCTGGGCCCCTTTTATTATTTTAAGTATTTTTTAAATGTCCCGACACTTTGTGTCATGTTATTTTAAAAAATGTGATGTAAAAAATAAATGTTTTTGCTCAATTACTGGGATTTCTTTGGTTAAGACAAAACAGGAAGGAAGAATCATTTATGCCAAGTTGTTTCTACAACAGGCCTGTTTTAAGTCCAACAGTTTCTTAGCAGCCAATAGAAATGTGTTCTTTACTAACTTTACTTGGTTTAAAAATCTTACTAAAATAAACGGAGTGCTGTATTGCAAAACCAAATCATACTTGTTATGTAAATGTAAGCTTTGTAGATATTTTTTACAGATAGATATTTGTGTGCTAAAAAAACCCATAAACTTAAATAATTTGTCATTCTTTATTGAAAAACAACAAAATACAGGTATACAGAAAGTGTGGGAAAATGATAATGTGAAAGTATTGCTCTTTAAATGTAATACTATTATCTTTGAAAAGAAAAACTCTAAAAAGTTCCTGTACAGCAACATGACAGAAGAAAGGTGGTCTGTCTGTCAGAATGTGCTGAACAGATTTGCTCTATCAAGAGGAGCGTTTTGTGTAAGAGTTTATGTTATTGTAATATTGGTTTGGGTTGTGTATCTGTGACACGATCCAGGTGGAATGGAAGGTGCCACTAATATTAAAAGGATTAAAATAGGTTATAAAAAACAAGGCAAGCAGTGCGACAGCCAAAGCAAATTAAAAAGGGACATTTATTACAAAACCCTGATGATGATGCCAAGCGAAAAAAAGCATTCAATCGAGTGTGCGCAGGGCCCCAAGGGACAAGGCAGTCCAGTCCAGCCCTGCTGACCTCTCGACCAAGGAACCTCCAAGGCCGGCGTCATCGTCTGGGAACCACAGGATCGCCGCACGGTGGATCCAATCCGCCTCCTCCTCGGCCCAGCCCCTGTGGCACACAACAACTCCGGCAGTAAATAGGTCCCCGGCACCAGACCACTCACAGAGAGAGAGAGCAACTGTAACACTGCCAGGCACTGATCAATTAATTACGCGCGGAGGCAGAGTAACTCTGCCCGCCTGCCGTGTCGCGCTCTGTGCCCTGGCGTCTCCGACCGCGGATCTCTGTCTCCGCTGTTGCTGCTGCTTCTCCTGCCGCTGCTGCTGCTGTCCGTGCCGCCGGTGGATCTCCTTCCAGTCCTTGCGGAGCTCGCGGTGTCCATCTGGCTCCAGCCGAGTATTTTCCTTTCCCCTCATGTTTCCGAGTCTCCACGTCCACTCCCTTAAAAAAACAAAACCCTCCGCCCGTTCACCTCCCGCCCTGCCTCTGTTCATTGTTTGCCAGTCCAGTCCACACCCCGCTCCCAGGTGTGGGTAATTGGGGAGGTTTAACACAGATGGGATGCAATGTTGCAGCAATCACTAAAAACACCCAAACAGTTAAAAATCAACCTAAAAGCACCTATCAATTAGAAAACATGCATTATAAAACATAACATAAGAACATTAAACATAAGAACAACATTACCACTCTGTGACATATTGCCACATTAGCATGTAAATGCTGAACCAATCTGGAATAAAGGAGAGGGTGCTCGCTGCAGAACCACAAAGGTGGAGCTGCACCATAAGGTGGAGCTGCACCAGAGTCAGTCCCGCCCATTCACGCAAACTCAGCCTAGCCCACTGACTTCCGTTTTTGTTTTTCAACTTTAGCGCAAACTAACCTGACCCACATGAATTACGGCTGTTACTAGTTTACAGTCGTTAATGCTATGTTCTATGCTCCAATTAAACAAGATAAATATAACTTGCTACATGACAAAGTCTGAATATATCCCGAAATGAAAAGGTTTCTTCTAGCGAATATCTGCCCACAGCCGCTCTAACAAATGTGTCATACAACAGCATGTAAGACTATTAAATTGGTTCTGGTAGTCCAGTGGCAAGGTCGTTTGGTCTAAATTTTGCTTTCCCCTCAGCTGATGCTGGTTTGATTTTCGGTGGGGTAGGCAACAATATATTTATCCAACTGAAGCATTTAATTTGTTTATATTTTAGTTGTAATGTTTGTTTTCAGCAAAATATGTTCATATATTTATGTCTCTAAAAGTTCTTTGAATTTGGTCGTTCCTAAACAGCATTTTAGTTGAAACTCTGCTCACAAATGGACTCACACTGGCTAAAAAAACAAATAAATAAATAAAAAAACACATTAGTCATCATATGTTAAACGGTATACCAGTAAATTGTTGTAAACATAGCACTGGCAAGTGTAGCTAGAAATGAAAAAATGGGATTGTAAACTACCTAATGCTTCCGCTACTGGGAGGCGAACCTGCGCAAAACTGCATGACAACCTCACTCCATAACCACTACTCCACCACATCGAACTAAAATCATTTGGCGTTTTATGCAATTGTTCTACCCAGTGTGTCTTTGGAGATGGGCTGTATGATTTGTTTGCGGTGTCTCAGTAGAAGTCATTTCAGAAATAATTTGTCCCAAAATTCACAGAATATCCAGATTTGAGAACCAAGACCAGACCCGCTTCGGGGGAAAAGACCAAATTGAAGCTGAGATGGGAGGAAAATGCATGAATGAGGCCAAAAATGGCTTTGGCGTGTTTCTTATGAGGAAATGACAGTAAAATATGAGTTCCAAAAGTTAGATTTTTAATTATATGGAACCTTTACAAAAACTGTTCAATTAACTTCTCAACTCCGTCCTCAATCTTGCATTTTTTAGCTATAACACCCTCTTTGGTTCCAGAATGCTATCAAGTCTGACAACTGGAAAAAATTGGACTGACTCTGATGGAATGGGCGGGGCTGACTCTGGTGCAGGTCCACCTTCTGGTGCAGCTCCGCCTTTGTGGTTCTGCAGCGAGCACCACTTGGAATAAAGAGGGATGCTGACCAGTAGAGGTGGTTCACCACTCTTTGCTTTCACAGTCTCACATCCTGGGTCGTCTTTCTCTTCCCCAGCTCTTCGATTTTCTTACCAATTCACGGAGAGCCAAATAGACCCACATTTAAAATAGAAAAACAAAATCCTGTAATATTCACTATATACATCCCCAAAGATTACCTTTTCCCATGTGCCAGGGGTCAAAGTAGTGACTGATTTCCTTTTTTTCCTCCCACAAATACTTCTGCACCTGTGTGGCGGTCAGTCACTACTTGCTGCACATCGACCCCCGTCTCCAAAAGTGTGCTCAGACTTCGCACAAGTCCCTCCTCCATTCACACACTATTTCCAACTTAATTGCTCTGAAAATAAACATAATTCTCCATTGATCTGTGAATAATTAACCATGAAATGTATTGGAATCATCAAGTAATGTTGTACCTGTACAAGTTGGATATCAATAGCTTTGTTTCTTTTGAGATCCATCATGGTGTAGCTGGCATATTTGGCTGAGTGTCCCTCAGAAATGCAAGCCATTACTTAATTTACATTTGATAGTAAAGGAACAAAATAAATAAATGTAAACGTGTTCGTATTCACCAGGTGAATCAGCTTGCATGTCACCACCAAGAGTCACAGGTCCAGATTCAGTAGCCTCCTGGATGAAATCAGCTTGCTCTAACTGCCACTGCCAGCTCACTGTTGGAATTAAGAGCTTCGCCTGATGTCGACAGAATGTCTACTTGTACAGTCTCTGCACATTGAAGGCACCCAGGAACTAAAATATGAAAAGTTACACCATGAAATGAGAAATGCACAGACCTTATCAAAACTAACCTAAACATTGTTGGCCTACACCTTAGAAATCTGGCTAAATGATGAGCCAGACTTTCTGGAAGATGAATTTCCATCATAGTCCCTGTGTCACAAGACACACAGCAGCTGGGAGCTCTAAACTGGGTGGCTATATAAAAAACAAAGAAACAGCACATAAATGTTTAAAAGAGCATAAAATCACGTTTAACAATAATCTGCAAAACAAATTAAAACTAGAAGGTAATAATAAAATGTTTACATAGACGATTATTAAAAATAATTCACCTTTGCTAAGGGTAAGGCTTCACGTCAGGCTGGACAAATGCATTCTTGCAGACTACTAAATCAGTCAGACAGCCAGTGTCTTGGGTAGATTTAGCCTGAAAAGAAAATAGAAGCACATTGTTGTTGGAGTTTATAAAGTCAGATAAAATACAAAAGACACTGTCCTATATAGGCGCTTTATAACATTCCTAGTGTGTGGTCATTATTATAACGTAAAAGCCAGTCACATATGATGTGGAGAGCCTGAAATGCGACCTCCTGAACAGAATTCCTTACAGAACCGGGTCACGCTGTGCTGGATTTCACGCTGTAATGCTGTCTGTCAACTAGTGCTGCGTTAGTTAGAGTCACTGTTGCAGAATCGACTGACACAAAAACAACCCGAATTTTCTCTGAGCCTGACATTAATAGTCATGTGGACCGTTTTGTCGGCCAGGGCTTCGAGATATGTTCCGATTCGCCGCTGATTCTAAACTTACATCCCATTCCACATTTTGTGAACTTGACAAATTAGCCCGAAGGAAGTGCAGACCTAAGTGAACCACGTCTCTCAAACTTTGCATTTAGGTAGGGAATTGAGCTGCAGTATTTCTGTGGTCAGGTCTCTCTACGAGTCCGAGAGCTCCACAAGCGGTCAGCCCCGTCCGAGAGCTCCACGAGCGGTCAGCCCGCGCAGCAGCTAGTAGGCGCCACATCGGTCAGACATGCACCAGGCTGACCGCCGGGGAGAACCGGGTGGAAGAATGGAACACAGAAGTGTCCCTCCAAGAGCTCCGTCATATTTCAACCCATTTTTATGTTAAATGCAATGGGTTTTACCCTTTTACCCATCAACATATGCCCTATTAATTATTTTACCGTATTTTACATCTAAATTTCATGGTTAAACAGTACATGCTACATGTGAAAATGATAGTTAGCTAGCTACTTCGATAAACTCAGCTAGTTTAAAGGCGGCAGTGACCTAAAATACATACATATAATTTAACTTACCGAAAAAAATGAAGTGGGGACTCCTTGGACGCTCTATTAACGCAATTAATGCCACAGCAAGTCATTTTGTCCAACAATTGCACAAATAATATCCAAAACAGAATACACAAACAGAGAGACTCAAAATCCCGAAACAGTTTCCAGGCCAGACCGAGGCTCTACTGAGGCCTTTCCATGGAGCTAGCTCTGTGGTCACGTGGGCCTCAGGCGCCGGTCACGTGGGTCGGATGCTCATTAATTATACAGAATTTTAGGCTTATAATACACTTAAAGAGAAGAGTGAGAAAAAAATTCTCCCCCCTCAGAGTTGTCATGAGTGTAAACTAGATCATTTAAACCAAAAACATGTTTTGGTACCAGGCTGTAAACATGTTTATTTCTGCTGTGAAATTGGTATTTTAAACATGGGAGTCAATGAGGATTTGCTCGCTTCTGACCATCGACATAAATATATGGACAATGGGTTTCCATAGGCTCCAATAACACGTTTTTCTGCTAAAATGGGAGGTGGCCACCACTGCCATTTTGACCGTGTCACAGGTTCCGTCAAGCCCAGACAATTCCACAAAAGGGAAGAGAGGTGGAGCTGAGGGTGGGGTTGTAAGGCTGGGATCGACTGACAACACCTGGTCGAACTAGCTACAAGCTAACCTGAAGCTAACCCAAAGCTAATGCGGAGGTGGGAGCTAAGCTAACGTAGGTAGCAACCTAGCTACAACCGGAGTTAACTGTGCACAACACCAGAGCTTCTGAGTCAGAGATACGCTGGGCTGACCGCTGGGTAAAACCGGTTGGAACACAGAGGTCTCCGAGACCTCCACAAGCCGGCAGCCGCACAGCAGACAAGCGCCGCTGCGATCTGAGATGCGCAGAGCTGCAGCTGGGGAGAGCCGGGTGGAAAGGTTTCCATCCCAGAACTCCAAAAGCTGTCAGCCCGCGCAGCACACAGGAGCCGCGATCAGACAGAGATGCGTCGAGCTGCAGGGAGAAGTGGCGTATTTTGGCGGTTCTGGCTTGCCATAAGAACCAGCCGTCA
>SSNQ01000085.1:1184017-1200801 GCA_006942095.1 Nothobranchius kuhntae
ACAATATTTTGATATTTTTCACCCTGTTGGTGGTTTTACTGAGCAGGTGCCACTTTTGTCATACGTTTCTTTTAAAAACATGTTTAGACTGTTCAGAATACAAATCCAGGCTCTCAGAACCAGAGCGCATGCGGGAAGGTTCCTCCCACTGAAGCGAGAGTTTTCCAAACCCAGTCTCTCAGAGAGACTTGTCACTTAGAAAATGTTCCCTGATTATGAAACTTTGGCTGAATTGTGCTTGTTCCTGTCTCCAATGTGGCGACGCATCCAGGAGCCGTCTGAGGAAAATCCCAGAATCTGACATCCTCCAGCTCAGGAAGCACATATGATTACGCACAAGCGTGACGCGTCAACCCGGTCTCACAGTAAGACCGGGTTGGACCTGTTCAGGTTTACGCAGACAATCTTTACATTTAGAATAGGCATACAGATGTAAAATTAATGCAGTAAAATATAAAGCTTTTTATTTAAATATCCATTCATTATTTTACAAGCACAGAGCATCAGATGGATGGAAGAGCCGCATGCGGCTACAGAGCCGCCGACCCCTGTGCTAGCCTACTTTATTGTCCCCAGCAATTTTTAAACCCCACTCAAGTGTATGGTTATTGTCCCCAGCAATTCTGAAAACAAACTGACGCCCTTGAACACTGCCAGGCACTGATCAATTAATTACGCGCTGGGGCAGAGTAACTCTGCCCGCCTGCCGTGTTGCGCTCTGTGCCCTGGCGTCTCCGACCGCGGATCTCTGTCTCCGCTGTTGCTGCTGCTTCTCCTGCCGCTGCTGCTGCTGTCCGTGCCGCCGGTGGATCTCCTTCCAGTCCTTGCGGAGCTCGCGGTGTCCATCTGGCTCCAGCCGAGTATTTTCCTTTCCCCTCACGTTTCCGAGTCTCCACGTCCGCTCCCTTAAAAAAACAAAACCCTCCGCCCGTTCACCTCCCGCCCTGCCTCTGTTCATTGTTTGCCAGTCCAGTCCACACCCCGCTCCCAGGTGTGGGTAATTGGGGAGGATTAACACAGATGGGATGCAATGTTGCAGCAATCACTAAAAACACCCAAACAGTTAAAAATCAACCTAAAAGCACCTAATCAATTAGAAAACATGCAATATAAAGCATAACATAAGAACATTAAACATAACATAACATAACAAGAACAACATTACCACTCTGTGACATATTGCCACATTAGCATGTAAATGCTGAACCAATCTGGAATAAAGAGGGATGCTGACCAGTAGAGGTGGTTCACCACTCTTTGCTTCCACAGTCTCACATCCTGGGTCGTCTTTCTCTTCCCCAGCTCTTCGATTTTCTTACCAATTCACGGAGAGCCAAATAGACCCACATTTAAAATAGAAAAACAAAATCCTGTAATATTCACTATATACATCCCCAAAGATTACCTTTTCCCATGTGCCAGGGGTCAAAGTAGTGACTGATTTCCTTTTTTTCCTCCCGCAAATACTTCTCGGAGACCTCCACAAGCCGGCAGCCGCACAGCAGAAAAGCGCCGCTGCGATCTGAGATGCGCAGAGCTGCCGCTGGGGAGAGCCGGGTGGAAAGGTTTCCATCCCAGAACTCCAAAAGCTGTCAGCCCGCGCAGCACACAGGAGCCGCGATCAGACAGAGATGCGTCGAGCTGCAGGGAGAAGTGGCGTATTTTGGCGGTTCTGGCTTGCCATAAGAACCAGCCGTCAGCCCGCGCAGCTAACCAGCCGTCAGCCCGCGCGCAGCAAACAGAAGCCGCGATCAGACAGAGATGGACCGGGCTGCGGGGAAGGGATAAGGGTGGAAAACATCGGTCTCCCGAGAGCTCCACACGCCGATAGTCGGAACCCAGCTCCACCAACATGTTATATTTCAACCCATTTTCTAAAGTGCAGCATTATGTTAAATGCACTGGGTTTTACCCTATTACATTTAAATTTCATGGTTAAACAGTACATGTTAAAATCTAAGCTCAGCTCGGCAGTGACCTAAAATACATAAATATAATTTTACTTACCGAAAAAAATGAAGTGGAGACTCCTCGGACGCTATATTAGTGCAATTAATGCCACATCAAGTCATTTTGTTCAACAATTGCACAAAAAATATCCAAAAGAGAATCCACAAACACAGAGACTCTAAATCCCGGAGCAGTTTCCAAGCCAGGCCGAGGCTCTACTGAGGCCTTTCCACGGAGCTAGCTTTGTGGTCACGTGGGTCGGATGCTCATTAATTATACAGAATTTTAGGCTTTAATACACGTAAACAGAAGAGTGAGAAAAAAATTCACCCCCCTCAGAGTTGTCATGGGTGTAAACTAGAAAATTTAAACAAAAAACATGTTTTAGTACCAGGCTGTAAACATGTTTATTTCTGCTGTGAAATTGATATTTTTAACATGGGAGTCAATGAGGATTTGTTCGTTTCTGACACCAGCCCCCAGTGGATGAGGGTGGAACTGCAATTTTTGGTACTTCCGGGTTGAGACCATTTTCTGAGCCGCATTGTGGGGGCTTGACACAAATACACACTTTGGGCCTTGGGCGTGAGCACATTCAACAGCATTTGGCTGGGGGATTCTTCAGCCTCATCCCGAGTGCCGGTGCCCGCTTCCAATTTTAAACTGCACTTAGACACAGAGGGCTGTGGGTGTAAGTGGGGTGGTGTGGTGGCATCAGCTGGCGTAGGCCAGACAATGCCTGCACTGCCCTCTCACGACAGCCATAGAATACACCTCATGAACACGCACTAAAGCCTGATTTATGCTTCTCCGTCTGCGTCAGTGCGGAGACACGCAACGCCATTATCCGTCCTTGCGTAGGGCTCCGGCAGGCACGCAAGTACGTACGGAGTCGAGCCCACTTTTTTAAACATCCGTCGAACGAGACGGATTATGCAAGCTTGTGATTGGTCAGGACGCCGCTGTTGTTTACAGCGCCGCCATTGCAAAGAGAGCCGAGGATAACTAGCGGCAGACACGCAGAAGCTTGAAGAAAACCTCGAGAAAAAACTCTAAAAATATGAACGTTTAATTCTCCCGTGACTGGAGGAGTGAAAAGATGTGCAGCAAGTGTTTTATTTGTGGACGGAAATGACAGGAAACGTGGGTTTAGAGGTGGGGAGCGCATGAAGCGGTGGGAGAATGAGAGACAAATATGTCCGTGTTAAAAAGTCTCTTATATACACAAAAAACACAATATAAACACACGATCTTGGACCGATACATGACAGGATACCACAGAACAGCGCTACGCCCTCTGTTGTCCTGCCGGGCAATTGCTTTGCAACACTCTCCAGGAGACGGAGAAGTATGAGAGCAAAACGCTTCTGTCAATCCGTGCGTGTCTGTCCCTAGCAGAGCTGACGGAGAAGCATAAACCAGGCTTAACACTTATTGGAGCATGTGGAGGGAGACTAGGGGACGTAGGCACACCTCTGTTGTCACTTGGCTTTCCAGGGCTGGAGGCTAGGACGGGAATCTGGCCATCTGGTTGCGATCTGGGGTGGTGGATTGCTTTGCTCAGCAGTGGGCGGGGGAGCCTGCTCATCAGCACCCCAACAGAAAGGGCTGAACTCTGGGAACTGGTAATGGTTGTACCCCTTGTGCAGCAGTACCGGGACCAGAGTGAATAGGGTGTGTCTGGCGTACATTTTTGTAAGTCTTGGGTTGTATGTGTGTGTGTGAGCATGAGGGAGGGAGTGTGTGACTGTGTCTGTGTGTGACTGTATATGTCAGGTGGGGCCTTTGACTCCTCCCCTCTCCTGGGACTTCTTTTGATGTTATACATCTTTGCCTCCCCTCCCCCTGCCACACTTGGTGTGGGGTGTGGCACCTTGGTCTGCCTGAGTGTTCGCGGCACCCGGGTCAGGGGTTTTTAAGATTTTGGGCATCTGCCTGATTAATCCCGGTGGCTGCCTGGTGGGGTCTGAGTCCCTGGGCTCCGCTGGGACCCCAGCGGGGCTGGTCACCCCTGGGTCCCGGGTTGCTGGGTCCCCTGTTTGGCTGGGTAGGGGTGGGAGGTCGCGGGTGAGCCTGTAGGCTTGCCGCTGCTATCTCCCGGGGCTCTTCCGGCTGCTGGTTGTGGCCCCCCGGGGCAATACTCTGCGCATCTCGAGGGGGGCAGGGGCTTTTCTGATTGTAGTCTCCCTGGGGTTCTTGTGCTCTGGGTCAGCTCCTGGATCTCTGGGACTTGGAGCTCCTTCCATCTCCTACACATCTTTGGGGGACAGATCTGTGGCTCCTCACTCTAGCTATTGGACGCTCCTATAGAGAAACCTTACATATACAAGCACGTGTACATACACAGGTGCTCACATGGTGCTCTCATAAGTATGGACTTGGGCACAGTCAACACATGTCTTAAGGCTGTGGTTGGCACTTAATGCACTGTGATTTATTATTGTGTGATTGTTCAGTAAAACAATGTTGATTTTATATTTTCTCATCAAGCTGACACAGAGATTGTTTGCTCCTGTTGTATTGTTGTGCATCTCTTTTCTGCAGGTCTAGAAGCAGACCCCTGTTCATCATTGATTGTTTATTTTTGTGGAAACCACCTCCCCATTGTCTCTTCCTATCTCTTTCACCTCTGTCTCCATATCTGGTCGGGACTGCAAAGCATTCAAAAAACAATAACAATAAAGTTTTAAGTATCAGGCGTGACATTAAAAGCAGAAGCTTTGATGCTCTACCTGAGGGTAAATCTGCAAGGCTTGTTACCAGCATTCAGACATTATTTCTGTCTGCTTCACATCCAGACAGGACACGAGGAAAAAAAAAGAAGAAAGAAATTACAATGAGTTCACTGTACTACAATGGCCCCCACAGTCACCAGATTTCAACCCGATAGAGCTTCTTTGGGATGCGGTGGAACGGGAGCTTCATGCCCTGGATGTGCATCCCATGGATCTCCATCAACTGCAAGATGCAATCCAATCAATATGGGCCAACATTTCTAAAGATGCTTTCAGCACCTTGTTGAATCAATGCCACATAGAATTAAGGAAGTTCTGAAGGCAAAACAGAGGTCAAACACAGTATGGTGTTCCTAATAATCCTTTAGGTGAGTGTAGTTTTCTCAAATGAAAGCAGAGCACAACCAATAAAAATTAAAACCGACTGAACTTCTACGTCCTGTTTTACAAAGAAACAATATAACTGACCCGTGTCTATTATTATTCTTAGTAGTCATAATTCAAATTACAGGTATTGACAGCTTTTTTGTTACTAATATAAATTATTTTAAGGGTATATTAACAACTGAATTAGGGATTAGTTGTGAGAAAGTCCTTAACCTAATAGGTGGCCATTTTAACATTTACTGGGCAGACTGGATATTTTCTCTAGACATCTACTATAAATATATTTAACATTTCAGATGAGCAGCATTTTAACATTACCTTCTTACCCTGGTTTTACACTGGAAGCATCAGCGACGCGAAACGGCAGCGGAACGGTTTACTCGTTAACTTCAACGTGGTTCTTTTCACACCGAGATAGTCTTGGCAGTGGCACGGCTTCCTTGCTGTGCTCTTCGCTGGACTTGCGAGATCCCAAGATCTCTCGAGACTTCAGGTCACGGTTTGTTTATGCAATCCGCAATTAAACCTAAAAGAAGGAAATAAAGTTGATGTTGTTCTTCTCCACTGCCAGGAATAAAGTCATGAAAATGCACTTCCGGAATAATGCTGTAAGTAAATAAGTCATTGGGTCACATGTAATCTTCATACATATGAAATAGCACTGCTGCAGTACTGTTATTTTGCAGTCTCATGACCCCAATTTATGACTGGAGTGGTCCCGAAGTGCTTCAGAGCAGACCGGGCTGCTCTTAGCACACTAGTTACTGTAAGAATATGTGACAACATTACATTTAGAAACAATATCGGATGCATTCTTATGATTGTTGGAAGGGAAGAGTTTGTGTAAAAAATTAACACTATTATCTTGCCTTGAGAACCGGCCAGGCCTAAGATGACTTTCTGATCACCTCCCTCCGCAAGTTTTCTGTTGACTGGGAGAACTCTCAGGGGCAGACACAGGTTATCTTTTTGTTCCTGGGGGAAGAAAAAAAAAAGTTTAGATTCCTTTACAGCTAGCTTTCCTCCGTTACCTGCCCTTGGTTAAACAAAAGAAAATGTATAGAAGATGCTAAATTTTGCATATAACACATAATATGACTTCTGCTTAATGAACTGATCCAAAAATCTACCTCAGTTTCACTTTCATGTGTTTTCATGTTTTGCCAATGAAGTTAATTTGAATTCTAATTCTGTTGTTTGAATCTGGAGATATTTCAGTCATGTTCTAATTTGGCTTTAATGAAGAAATGAACAGGGAGGCGAGTGAAGGGCAGTCAGACCTTCAAAAGTCAATAGGACAGAGACAAAGAAATCAGAAGAGACAGAGAAAGGGAGAGTAATTAAAAGAAGTTATCAAAAGGCAACAGATCCCATCTGCTTCCTGCCACTTGCTGGGCTGAACACCGGGTCAAACTCGCACAAAACAAAAATCCAATTCTGCAGATAGCATAATCTATTTGAAATTCAATGATTTGATGTTCTTTGGACAGTCGGCCCAATAAGCAGTCATTTGTGCCTTGAATAGAGCAGCAAACCAAAAGGAAAATGAGATTCTTCCCACTGGAGCTACTTCCATCTGAGCTGCCAAAAAGCCACACCGGCACTGCTGAAGATAAGTCACCAAAGATTAGTGAAGGCTTCTGTGTGCAGACACCACCAGAGGCCCATAATTCTTCTCAGAAAAGTCCGAGCAGAATGAGAGAAACAGTGCTTTCCTAATGTAGCAGTTATCAGTTTCAGAGTTTGACAGGGATCTTTGGTTCTTGCTAGCTGGTTCCCTGCCTGTGGAACCACCTAACTAGAACTCCTAGGATTTTGTGACCTCGAGTAGCACTACCAAAGCTAAGCCAATTGGCTGCTTGGTTTTAAAATAGTGACTCAGTCAGTTTAAGCCAGGCGTACACTGTGCGACTTTTTCACTCGTAGCACTCAGCTTCAGCTCAAACTGTACAACTTCCTCGCAGGGCAGATCTCACGAGCCAGGCGCTCACACTGTACGTCTGGTAGCAACACGTCGGCCCTAAAAATATGCTAAAAATAGCAGTTTTTACTCAACGCGTCAGACTTTTTTGTCTTGTTTTGCCTGTTGTCCTTCGGGAGTGCTGCAGGAGGACACACAGGGATTTATGGGGGTTGGATGAGGAAAACGAAATAAAGAAAGTAAATCTGTGTTTAGTGATCAGTTTAATTTGACATGAACACGACAAACACGCTTTCTTGACAATCTTTGGAAGTAAAAAAACGTGTAGAAAAAAACGAACAACGTGTGTCATTAGGGAAATAGCGGGGAGCGGCGTTGATGCAGGATTGCGCATGCGCCGTGAGCGGTTCTGATACATTTTGGGTCGCAGCTGCTCGCAGCGCCGCTTCAACAGTGCGATACCCTCACGAGGGACGAGCGAAATATTAAACACACCAGAAGTCCGTGCGAGCTCACGACTGCTGATCGGCAGCTGGTCACGTGGTGTTAATCGCCTCTCGTAACCCCCTGTACACTACACGACCGCTCGGCGCAAAACTCGCCCCGATGTCGTGGATTCTCGCACGACTGGAAAATCGGCTCAAAAAAGTGAAAAAGTCGCACAGTGTACGCCCGGCTTTAGAGAATCAGGTTTTGTGTTTTAGCAATTCAGAAAACCTGTAATTGCCACATTTACAAAACAGAGACCACCATCCACAAGTGATTAAGAATACTTCATAAAAACAACCTCATCAAGTCGCTGCCTTGTGGTAGAGGTATGGGGTATCACCAAATTGCTCCTTTCTGGGAGTTGTACTTCAGAGGGTGTCTTTTTTCTGCATAAGTCAAATCTAAGGGTGTGCTGTCAGGCCAGCAAGACCTTCTCTGCTGACTTAAAACGCATCGGCATCGCTTATATCTACAACCAAAATTAAGTTTGCATGTTGTTTTCATTTAAGTTCAAAAGTTATATTCTACTTTTGTGGATGTGACGTGCTGACATCTGATTTGTAATCATGGTAATTATTAAGCTGATGAATCTCAAAGTATGTGACTGGCATGATCGAAATACACATAATTGCTTTTCATTTGAATTGAAGTACAACATGCGTGCGATCTAGCTAGTACAGCAACGTGGATTTGAAAGTAACTCTTTTAGCCCCATTTTTTCTTTCTTCCAAGGGATCCATGAGCCGACCGGAACGGGAGGAGACCTAGGCTCCCTATAATCAGAGACTAGCTGTTGCCACCATTTTAACAGCAAAGTACACTAGTGGCTTAGTCCACTTTAACACTTTAGATTTTTTTTTATGCCCACATAAAACATTAAGAGAACCCCTGCTAGTGTTTTGACAGTGCTAGAACACCAGGATCAGCTCTGTGACAGTCATTGGTTATTAAATAATCTTCTACTCTAGTCAGTATGTATTTTATTTACATATATAAATATTAATTTATGAGTAAACTACTTAAATATTTATTATAAACTGCTGATGTATGTGGCAGTTGTGTAGAAGTTTGGAGTTGTCTTAACTGGGTTTCTTGTTTTAATAACAGTGTTAAAATGCTCATCATGATTAATTATTAACTAATTGATAAATAATTAGCAATGCATAATCTCTAAATTAGCCAAAGACCTCTCCCTCACTCTCACTCCCTCTCTTGGGCTGGTCCATAGAGCAGGCAACTTGAGAGAAAACAATTACAACATCAATCTTTTAATTCCTTCTTAATCCTAAAAGCTGTTTGTTCATTTGGCTGGAAATTGGCAAATACACAGTTTTTGTTAAAACAACAAAAAAAAAGTTATTTTTCTGACTATCTTAAGTGTTTTGGGACTAAATAAACAAGTTTTTGTTGAGAAAATATTTTATCGCTGATTAAGAAATTCCATATTTAATTATTTTTCTGTGCATCATGTTTGATTTATGATTGGTCACTATCCAAACTGGGTCCTCGTTACAAATTTCAGGAATAGTTCTGAGTCAGAAACTGGTAAAATGAGAGGCAAGTCTGAGAAGAGGTCCCAGCTGTTGTTAAAAACACACATATTTACTCACAAAAGCAAAACTTTTTAAATCTTTCTGTTGCATTTACACAGTAGAATAGAATAGAATAGAATAGAGCTCTTTATTGTCATATTGTCATCATGTACCATTTTGTGGGCAACAGTAGCACAGGAGTTAGGTGCTCACCCCGTCGTTGGATAATTGCAGGTTCGAGCCCCGCTCAGTTTATCGCTGTCGTTGTGTCGTTGGGCAAGACACTTAACCCACTTGCCTGCTGGTGGTAGTCAAAAGAACCAATGGCACCAGTGCTCGGCAGTCTCGCCTTTGTCAGTGCACCCCAGGGCAGCTGTGGCTAGCTACATCACAGCTCATCACCATCAGTGTGTGAATGTGGTGGTTCCAGGACTCTAGGAGGCACTATATCAAATACAGTACATTCATGTATGCATAGAATGAAATTGCGTTTGGTGTCTCTTCACTATGGTATAGAACAAATAAACACAATGCTAATAGAAACTAGAATAAAACAAAGAATAAAAGAGGAAAACAGGGTTAAAACTAGGTTAAAAGAATAAAATCAAACCTTGACCCTTCTACTCAAAGCTGTGCACATTGAATTGGGGACACACAGCCCTTCAGGGAAGAAGCTGTTCCCCAGCCTGGAGGTGCGTGTCTTTCTGTCTCTGTTCGACTTTCCAAAGGGAAGCGAGAGAAACAGGATAGGTGTGGTCTAAGGCGATACACCTGACCCTTCTCTGAAGTCAGCCAGCATATATTGAGTCCATGTCAGATTACAGCGATTGGTTGGTGGTTGCAGGCAGACCTCGCTGGGAGGAGGGACTCAGTCTTTGCCCGGTTGAGGTTGGGCCATTGCAGTCTTCAGGGTAGGTTTTTTTTAGGGGGGAAGCACCAGGATGAAAATTGCAAGTGTGGGGAGTCGGAAAAGGCGAGTCATGTCCTTTTGCATAGCCAGAGATATGTTAAGGTTTTAGAGGCCAGTGCTGTGCCTGTGTTTTGTTTGTGGACATTGTTGGAGGTGAGGGACTGGCATAGGGTAAGGGCTTTAGACAGGGGTATAGAGCTCCGGACCCCACGTGACTCTGTTAGTAGACGCCATATTGGCAGGTAAAAGAAGCTAAACAAACACGGATCTTAACTATGAACGTGAACGGGATCAGCTTGGATTTTACTTCGTCTGAGTTTACTTCACACTTTAAAACCGAATAAATTGTTTTATATAGTCAGAAATTAAATAGACTAAACATCTCCGACCCTTACTGTGCCCCTGGGATACTTTTTAAAATCGCCAGAAGCTGTCGGAGCGGACTTCTTACTGGACCTGGCCGGGGAACCCCTTGGGATTCCCCCGGAGGAGCTGGCTCAGGCGGCCGGGGAGAGGGAAGTCTGGGCCTCTAGACGCTTCTGCCCCCGCAACACGACTCTGGATAAGCGGATGAAAATGGATGGATGGACAAATAACAGATTTACACGTAAGTAGTTTAAATAGAGTGCTGTTCTGTTTGAATGTATAAACTGAACGCCAAGAGAAATCACAAGTTTGATTTTTTTTTCCGTGAATAAAATAAATATGTCAGGCAGGAGCGTCTCAGGATCTGTCTGAGATCTGTCTTGGTGAGACAGATAATAGCAATCCAAAGTGCTTTTTATGTGTGATCTGGCAACTGATCAACCATTGCTTAAAAATTAAACACAGCTTAGCCGGTTAATTTCTGTGATCATAAAACACGTAAACGGCAGCACGCAGAAACACGAGGCAACGTTTTACGTGATGTTTACTTGTTGCTGTGAGTAATAAGACAGAAAAAGCCACGCCAAAATAAGTTTAGGAAGCCCACTAAGAATCATAATGAAAGCATTTAAAATAAACACCATACACAGTTGAGGAAATGTTGGTTTAAGTACCTTATATGAAGTGGTCGCTGCATAAGCGAAATCCTTTACTCTCGGGATCCCACAGTTTCATTTTAGCCGGTCACTAGCGCGTTTTATTACAATGATCCAACGTTTGCGGCGTTCCAGATCTTTGGGAATCCTGTAGATGGATCATTCCTTATGTCGTCCGTGTCTGTTCTGCATCCTGGGGTACAACAGGAATCTACCATATTTCCTGTCTGATTGAGTTTTCTGACAATAAACAAATAGTCCAGCTGCCAGCTTCTACCTGCCAATATGGCGCCGTTTCGATTTGAACTGTTGCATGCCGGGAGCAGTGACGTCAACTCCCGGAGCTCTATACGAGGGACAGTGGCAGGAATTACTTGCTGTGCAGATGTTGCCTGCGATGGACTGGCTCTCTGTCCAGAGGTGTTCAGGGTCTAGGTTAGATTGGATGTGATGCATCCAAGAATCGGATGTTGTCTGGGCAAAAGGTTTGTTAAAATATGATTATAAACTGATGAGCAAATTCTGATGTAGGACTTTAGTCTAAGTGCATGCTTTAAGGTAAGTGCATGTTGGAAAATTGGTATTTAATTAAATAAATAAGAAAGTATCTGTTATATTTAGAACTGATACACGTTTAAAACTCTTTCAAGCAGAACAAATGCAAGCATTCAGCTGACTGGTGCAGGCGTTCCTGGTGTCAAATATATGCTTAAGATTTGTGTAATAAATTTCATATTTGAACCAAAAATTTATGCTGTTTCAAGTATTGCCTAATTATTTCATCCAGCCTTTAATAACCCTAATATTTTACTTAGAGCCTCATTATGTTTTCCAGCAGAGTATTTAACTTTGGGTTCACCACTTTGCATTGTAAATTTCTCTGGAGGAGAAGCCAGCGGCTAACACCATGAGTCCATTTCTCTTAGCTCCCTCCACCTTTTGCTGCTGTTAATTCCTGAGATCTGTCCTTTTCCCTGACATTTGCACAAACGCTAAAGGGCCCGGGCTGTTTGCCTTCCTCTGTGATGGAGGACGAGGCGTCTGGCTCGTGGCAGATGCAGACAGCTCGTCATATGAATTCAGCCTGTTTTTTCTTCCACATCTATGAGGCCTGGGGATGAAATCCATCTCTCTGTGATGAGACAATGATTTGCTGAGCTCCATTGTGGCTGCAGAGAGGCAGCAGAGGGTGAATTTGCATGTAAATGCACGAGGAAATGATCCTGCTGCAACAGCAAGAGGCAGCATGGCCCTTTACTTCCTGATGTGTTTGCTCTGCTACCAAACACACACACACACACACACACACACACACACACACATGCACACTCTGTTTAGAATAAGATGCATCTACATTAGATTTTTACTCAACATCAGATGAAGCTAAAGACAGGATAATTTTCATCACTGAAACTCGACATAGTTCCTGCTTTCTTATGTTTATGTGCTTAGCAGACGCTTTTACCCAAAGCGACTTACAATTTTTTTTAACCTATAGGGCATGTTGTGATCTGTGGGGGAAACCGGAGTACCCGGAGAAAACCCACGCATGCATGGGGAGAACACGCAACTCCACGCAGAAAGGCCGCAGCCGAGTTTCGAACCTGCGACCTTCGTGTTGCGAGGCAACAGTGCTAACCACTGTGCCACCATGCTGCTTTCTGAAGTTTTTTTTTTTCAAAAACAGTGAAAAATGTATCTAGAAAACAAAGAAAACAATCTTTTATATAGTGCCTCTCAAGATCAATCACAAGGCACTTCACAAGAACAAAAAAAATTAAAATATAAAATATATTTGACTCAAAGACTGAGAACTTCTGCAAAGTCAGAAAAAAACGTTGCATCAGGATCCAGGTGTGTACCAGAGAACCAGAGCCTCATAATCTGATACAGTTTTGTTTTTCTTAGAGGCATACTGTGCAACTTTTTCATATTTTTTAATAATTTTCTTGAGCCAGTATTTGCTAAAATGCTGATTAAATGTCACTGAGACCCCCACTGCCCCCTGTAGCCATAATTTAACACTCACAATTTCAGAGTGCTGGTCCATCCCCTGTTGGACTTATTAAAGTGGAGCTGACATAACTGGTGCTGCAGTCTGCTTCCAGCACGTTTCCAGCATGTTTTACATCGCAGATTTGTTAGACTTAAAGGTGACTCACTCTTGTAGAAACTAATGAATGCTGAGGAGACATTTCAGCAGTTAGATTAAGCACAGTGAGGAGATAAATTTCACTTTTTCTGAGAGTCCTGAGAGTTTCGGCTGAAAACAGCTGGACGTTTCTGGATATGTTGGAGACATTTAGCCTCTCATCACAGAGGCTTCTTCCATATTTGGTTGGGGTCAGAAACAAACGCACTGGTTTTGCTGCAAGTGTTTTTCTTTTTTTCTCCGAAACATGTTTTTGTCTAAATCAGGGGTGTCAAACTCAAACTCACAAGGGGCCGAAATGAAACTCTGGGACGGAGTCGAGGGCCAAACTTAATATTTTTGAAAAAGTGACGGCAAACTTGCACATTTTCTTTATCAACATATATGCAATTTTGAACCTTTAAATTTGGAAACAAACTTATTTCTGCATTAACACTGAATGTGGAATAACCAAATGACACACGAGCAAGTCAGTTTTAAATAAAAGGCATCAGTGGTATTCAGGATTTATGTTTTCTTGTTTATTCATTTTTCTTTTTTTTTTCTCCTGTAATAAGTGTCATCGCTGCTGTGACGTCTAGCTTTCCCCACTGAGGAACAATAAAGGGATTTTCTATTTTATTCATCTATCTGCAGCCTTTCTACTTCCTGTTTACTGTAGGTTAAATCTTTTCTCACGGGCCAACAACAAAATAAAAATATCATTTTATCTTAAATGAAAATGCAACATCTCACCTGTTAACTTTCATGTTTTGGAGCAGAAAAAGAACATAAAACCAACAAATTTAAAGCTCAGTTTGCTCCACTGGTTTACTGTGACGCTCACCTGTTCCAGCCAGATACCTGCATCATGGGGTTGATCTGAGCTGAGGAGGAGACTCCTGTTGTTTTGTTCATCTTCATCATAATAATGACAACATTAGATGACAACAGGTGCTCACATAGGTTTGTGCTGCTGAACATGTCTGAGCAGCTTGACCACGTTGTTGTGTGTCGGGGAGGAAACACAACCACAGAGTCATGCTGGTTTGAGCGTGTCGCTGCTCGCTGGAGTTACATCGGCTCTGTCTGGACATTAGTTAGAAAACTTTCTCTTTCAGTCGTGAACACATTACTGAGCGGCTAGAATCTCCGTTTCTGGGCTCCAACGTCAGAAAATAGCTGAGTGAACTCGGCGCTGAGTGAGAGGAGTGTAGTTTGTCCGAGACAGCGGAGTTGCAGAGGCCGGCAGCAGGTGCTGAAAAAACACAAAGGAGGGGGCTTCGTGGCTCCGCGCTGACGCCGCAAAGCATCATGGGAGTTGAAGTCTTTGTGGTAAAATCGGCCAGCGGGCCAGTTTTAATATATTTTTGATATTTATCTCGCGGGCCACATAAAAATGCTCCGTGGGCCGCATCTGGCCCGCGGGCCTTGACTCTGACATATGTGGTCTAAATGAAGGCAAGGGTGTAGGAATGAGTTTAATATTGGGGAGGGGGACACATTTTGGAAATCTAACAAATCGGTGATAGGTCAATAGGTCAATATATACACTCACGTAAAGGATTATCAGGAACACCATACTAATACGGTGTTTGACCCCTTTTGGCCTTCAGAACTGCCTTAATTCTACGTGGCATTGATTCAACAAGGTGCTGAAAGCATTCTTTAGAAACGTTGACCACCATGTAACCATCAGAGGATGGGTACATGGTGGCCATGAAGGGATGGACATGGTCAGAAACAATGTTCAGGTGGCATTTAAACCATGCCCAATTGGTGCTAAGGGGCCTAAAGTGTGCCAAGAAAACATCCCCCACACCATTACACCACCACCAGCCTGCACAGTGGTAACAAGGCACGGTGGATCCATGTTCTCATTCTGTTTACGCCAAATTCTGACTCTACCATTTGAATGTCTCAACAGAAATGGAGACTCATCAGACCAGGCAACATTTTTCCGGTCTTCAACTGTCCGATTTTGGTGAGCTCGTGCAAATTGTAGCCTCTTTCTCCTATTTGTAGTGGAGATGAGTGGTACCCAGTGGGGTCTTCTGCTGATGTAGCCCATCCGCATCAAGTTTGTGCGTGTTGTGGCTTCACAAATGCTTTGCTACATTCATCGCTTGTAACGAGTGGTTATGTCAGTCAAAGTTGCTCTTCTATCAGCTTGAATCAGTCGCCCCATTCTCCTCTGACCTCTAGCATCAACAAGGCATTTTTGCCCACAGGACTGCTGCATACTGGATGTTTTTCCCTTTTCACAACATTCTTTGTAAACCCTACAAATGGTTGCGGGTGAAAATCTCAGTAACTGAGCAGATTGTGAAATACTCAGACGGGCCTGTCTGGCACAAACAACCATGCCATGCTCAAAATAGCTTAAATCACCTTTCTTTCCCATTGTGACATTCAGTTTGGAGTTCAGGAGATTGTCTTGACCAGGACCACACCCCTAAATGCATTGAAGCAACTGTCATGTGATTGGTTGATTAGATAATTGCATTAAGGAGAAGTTGAACAGGTGTTCCTAATAATCCTTTAGGTTTAGTGTAGGTCAACCTCACTGTAAAAAAATGTAATGATTGTTTCTGATTATAGCGATCACTCTGAGTGTTTCATGCAGGCTGAACATGAAAACAGTCTCCTACAGCTAGCGTTGGGAACAGAATTCGGTACTTTTTAAGGTACAGACCAAATTCCATAGTACCAACTGAGCACCGATTCACATCATTTGAAATGGCGCCACGTTTCGGTACCCGTCCTTCATAATGAGAACTTGCCTAGACAGCTGCACATGCGCAAGAGCATTATGTCGGTCGCTGAGAGCGAGTTGTAAACAGAGCAGCATGGTAGAAAGAATGCACGCTAAAGCTTGGGTCCACTTCACTAAATGTGATGGGTAACTGGGTGATGATGAAACCAGCCACAACAATCTAAGTGAGACATCCTCATCTTAATCTTCTCTGGTTGTTAAGTAAAATGTTTAAGATGTCATGTTCCTGGGAATGTGTTTGACCCACGACATGAAGAATCATCACAAGAAAGGGTGGAAAGTTCAAAACAATAATTTAATACAGGAATTTAACCAAAAGTGTCCCTGGAATAAACCCAGTCTAGCTGGAGCCAGAAAGTCCAAAGTCCTGCAGGTGGAGGAGGTGAAGGAGGGCAGATGAAGTGAAGGGGTGAGTCCAGGAGAGGGAGCCAGGCGGGGTGGCAGAGGATAAGAGGAGAGGTGAACCGTGAAGTCCTGGTGGGTTCTGGTTCTTTCCAGGTGAGTAATCCTGTATGGGTTCCGCTTCTCGGATGGAGGATCAGATCCAACAAACCCAGAGTGTCAGGGAAGATTGTCCAATAATCCTGGAGAGAAAATACAAACTTGAGTCCAAAAAATCCAACACAAGTGTCCAAGAATAATCCAAGAAATTTCCAAAAACTGTATCAGCCAATTATCAGCGTAGAAACCAAGCTTCCTAGAACGAGAGGCCAGATACTACCATGAGTAGCTAATCATCCAGCACTGTGTAGTGGTTCCCCCTCCTCTTGAATAGAGCTCTACTGCGGATGACCTGAGGAGCTGCAGCAGCCGTTGATTACTGATACCCCGCAGCTGGTGAGCTCCCTCTCCTGAAATGAAAAACTCAAAGATGTTCTAGAGATGGAGGAGTACTCACCTCACCACACAACAGTGCCCCCCCCCCCCCAAT
>SSNQ01000085.1:1210947-1247841 GCA_006942095.1 Nothobranchius kuhntae
TCATTCAGAAAGCGGAGAACAATGGAGATGTTTTCTGTCCCTGTTGGATCTTTGGTTCCATCTGCCTTTAATGTGTAGAATGATTCACCAACTTCTTCCACTATATGCTCTCTTACTATAGTACTCATTACATCCATTAAGTCATTTTGAATACCATGACTTGTGTATGTGGCGTTGTGAGGAATAGTTTTTGTTATCTTTGCTAATTCTGCATCTTTCCTTAAAGAAAACTCAAATAGAGACAAAAATGGGCCACATCCATCGCTGTTCATTTTACTAAATGCATAATGGTCACCTCTAAAGGGCAGCTGGTTCACAGCAAGGAACTCCACAACATCAATAATTGCAGACACATAATATCTGTTGCGCTGTAGTTGTTCAGTGTTAAATAATGTTGATATTTCCTTACTCATGTGAACTTGCCTTTCCTTGTCCCTCCACATGGCTTCACAAGTCAAGTGTTCTTTGGATGCAGCATGTTTGTTCAGTCCCTTTTCACATTCTATTGCATGTTTCCAGTCACGAAAATCAGTTATACTGTCAGTTGCATCAGTGGGTCTGGGTGTCTGAAACATTCTGCATGGGTAGCAGAATGCAGCATCTGCTTGAACTGAATTCTCCAGCCAGGGAAAGCTTCCATACCAGGAACAGCAAAAAGATATTTTTTTTCCTGAGAAAAGGCGTGAAGGCCAGCTCTGCAAGACTGGTCTTTGAGGCTTTTCTGTGCCAAGATCACTAAACTGTTGTGGCCTGTTGTCCCTCGTAGCTGTAATGCTATGAATCTCTGTGTTTGTTTTGCAGATTAGGTCACTCATGTTGTTTATTCAATGTAGAAGAGTTATGCTGCTCGACGCTGCTCTTTGTTCTCCATGGGTGCTGTTGCTAGATCTCTTAGCATGATTGCTAACTCCAGTGTGGCTGCTTAAATCGGTGCTCACGTTTAGAATAGACGTGGAGCCGTATGGAGCTTCTTTTTGCTTACTCCACTTCCTGTCTGCACCGTCATCGTTACACGTCCTTTAGGATTTGAGGAAATATTTTCTATATTCATGTTGAATGGTAGAATTGCAGCGTGGCGGTGTTCAGCGTTCATACAAATCTTCTTCTATGGTGACTGCCCGGAAACCAGACTAAGAGTGACCCACCCCCCTCTATCTGTGATTGGTTAAAATGTTGCCTGTGTTCTCTGATTGGATTACAGGGTTGACAATCAAAAAACATGGAACTATGAAAAAAAGGAAAATAGGAAACAGTTTTTGCTTTTGGTCCAGGGCGGGCACAGCTGACTCCATGGGCGGGCACGGACCCCATTGCCTGCCGATGCAGCCGGGGCTGGAGCCCAACCACAATTACAACAGCGGAGCCGAAGATCAAAAAGCTTGCCCTCATGGTTGCTCCCACACCTCCGGCACCTCAACCCCTCCACACAGACTCTGGCTGCATGACCAAAGCCCTGACATATAAAGCCGGGCGTACACTGTGCGACTTTTTCACTCGTAGCACTCAGCTTCAGCTCAAACTGTACGACTTCCTCGCAGAGCAGATCTCACGAGTCGTGTGCTCACACTGTACGACCCAGTTCTCGCATGCGACCTGACTGCTCACACTGTACGTCTGGTAGCAACACGTCGGCCCTAAAAATGTGCTAAAAATAGCAGTTTTTACTCAACGCGTCAGACTTTTTTGTCTTGCCTGTTGTCCTTCGGGAGTGCTGCAGGAGGACACACAGGGATTTATGGGGGTTGGATGAGGAAAACAAAATAAAGAAAGTAAATCTGTGTTTTGTGATCAGTTTAATTTGACATGAACACGACAAACACGCTTTCTAGACAATCTTTGTGAGTAAAAAAAACGTGTAGAAACAAAAACGAAAAGCGTGTGTTATTAGGGAAATAGCGAGCGACCGGCCGGCGTTGATGCAGGATTGCGCGCGCATGCGCCGTGAGCGGTTCTGATACTTTTTGGGTCGCAGCTGCTCGCAGCGCCGCTTCAACAGTGCGATACCCTCACGAGGGACGAGCGAAATATTAAACACACCAGAAGTCCGTGCGACCTCACGACTGCTGATCGGCGGCTGGTCACGTGGTGTTAATCGCCTCTCGTAACCCCCTGTACACTACACGACCGCTCGGCGCAAAACTCGCCCCGATGTCGTGGCTTCTCGCACGACTGGAAAATCGGCTCAAAAAAGTGAAAAAGTCGCACAGTGTACACCCGGCTTTAAGCACCTCAAGGGAGGCTCCTCATTAGCCCTAACTGGGAAACTAAGAACGTCCAACTTGACACAAGCCGGAGCTCCACTGCGTCAAAACTAATTAACAATGAAGAGGACCCACGCTTATCACAACCCAAACGCCGCACCGCTACCACTGCCTCTCCACTCGAGGCGTCCACCACCTCAGTAACGTCATTAGAGACACCATGAACGACTCCTTTTACCAATCCACCAGTCCGCGACTCTGAAACTTCTACACTCACCCCCAGGAACTTCTCAAGCTCAAGGGCAAAAAACAACCGTTGCGTCTGTCACATCACCAATCATCCCTCTCAACTCCCTGGACACCACCAGCAGGTTAGTGGGACCGAAACGTGCCCCACCCGTCGCACATATACAGACCACAAAGCCCCTCTCTGCAGTCCTCAGCTGCTTCAGCTGCAGATCCACATCACTGTCCGATGTGCCATCACTGCCCCCACGGTCCCGCTATGCCGCCCCGTCACAACCAACTGAACGGCCTTACTTGCTCCCCTCCGCCCCATCCTCCACCACAACTGAGGCCGAAGCACAGCCGGGGACTGTACAGGCCGTCGGCCGATGACCCGAACTTCCCCCAAGCCTAAACTGAACCGATAAGCCACAACCAAACACACTGGTGCTCCGTCCCGTCTCGTTCTTGATGAAAATTTATCTAGATATGCTTTCATAACTACAACTCCTCTAGTTCTTCCACAAACCGGTTTTCGTTCCACGTCCTCGCCCCCTGGCGAGGTGTTGTGTCACACTGCTCCTTAAATCCCCTGGGCCTTGATGACAGGATCAGCTGCAGCTGTTTGCTCTCAGACACGACCACCTGCAAACAGGACTGACAGAAATAAATAAATAAATAAATAAAACTGACAGGCAACTCCTCAGACCATGACACTAATATTCCTTTAAAACTGTCCTTAATTAGTTTAATTGTTCAATGTGTGGTGTAGAGTTTGAAATAATACAGTACAGGAAATGTATGTTTTTCCTTTATGGGCTCGATACACGGGAGGCGACAAATGACCACAATCAGCAAAATTCCTCACTGCTGCTTTTATTATCTGACACACGGAAGGCGACCTGTGGCAGCGGCCAGCAGCAAAGCCGTCGATACGTTCTGTTCCATGGCAAAATCAAATCTTCCGTTGTTTTGATTGGCTGTGTCAGGTTGGAGGGAATTAAGGTTATTTAAGCAGTTCAGAGTTAAAAAAAGCGGAAGATATGGTTTCACAATTTCCCATACTGTGGGCATTTTTTGAATATCTCTATATTCTTTGGTAGTAATATTGTACAGTTTTGGGAAATCCATCACAGCAAGTATCAACTTCTCCTCCATGTTTGCTCGGAGATGTACGGAGCATCCTGCCCGCTCATTGGTCAGTGAATGAAACCTCCGTTGATTGGTCCTCGTCCAAGCGACAGCGATGAAAAGTTGAAAATATTTCAACTTTCTGGGATTGCGTTGCTGGGTCGCCTGTGCCCGACACGCGCACGAGCGCAAAATTTCGCACGCACGATTTTCGCGTTTCGCTTAGTAGGAGGGAGATCCACGATTATTGCTTTGTCGCGCATGTCTAATTGAAATTGAGTGGAGGAGAGGCGATGTCGCCTCCCGTGTATCGAGCCCATTAGTTAGAGAAATGTACAACAGCCTTTTTTGAAATGCATTGAGAAACATTTACGATCTAAGGAAGGAGCGTGCTGAAAAGCAGTCCAATAGATACTAACAAGTGGATGCGCTTGTCTCATCACCTACAGTTGTCTCTGATCTGCTGACATCAGGAGCTTTGACAGTGCCCTGTTAAAGCCTGGTAACTAATGGTTAATGATACCCAGATTATGCTCTATGTGTTAACCATCAACCACAAGAGTTTAGATGAGCAGCTCCTCTAATAACAGGAAATAAAAACCACAGGTGGGAGAAGGAGCGTTTGAGTGGAAGGCTAAGAAGAAAGCAAGCAGAGAAAATCCATTTCCTTGTCCCTAAAATGTTTCAGAGCTCCTCTGAGTCTATAATTAACCACATTTTCCATCTTCACTTCTGTATTAATTCACCTTAATGCCAAAATATTACAGCTTTAATCCGGTGCAAATGCCTACCTGTCATGGCAGGCCTGTGGGTGATTATGACATCGAGCAGAGAGGAAGACAGTTAGGCGCAGAGGGAGGAGAGGAGGCGGAAACTCTGCTGCTGTGTTGATTATAGAAGCAGAGTAAAGACACGAGGGAGACAGGGAGACACGGTGACGCTTGGCTCAGGACTCGGCATCCATCAGAAGCTGTGAAACTGGAAGTTGATGAAGGTGAGACCTAGCCTGGCAAGCCGCCATATAAATGTAAATAAATACTATGGCCATGACCCATAGGCAAAGCTCGGTCATAGGCAGAACCTACTGTTGTCTTTCAAATCATCTCGGCACACAATTGGACAGTGGAGCAACAAGCAACGTGACATTTATTATTTGCTGTGAGAATCAGTAAACGGAAACTTCCCCATTAATCATGGTGGAAACAGAAGAAGCAAAGACCCTAACCCTAACCTTATTTAAGTATCTCTGGTCAAGTCTCAAAGTAAAGCCCAAGTATGGTGCTTTGGATGTCTCAACTCTCCCACTCAATCTCAAATGATGTGCCACTAGCCTAGGTGTGAAACTGGACTCTGACCTTTCAATGTCTTCACAAGTCAACGCTACTGTCAAGTCCTGCTTTTTCCAACTCCGTCGCATCACTCGTCTTAAGTCAATCCTCAAACACCCGGATCTTGAGTCAGTCATTCATACTTTCATTACTTCACGTCTGGATTGTGCAAATTCTGTCTTGATTGGGATTAATGCTTCAGCCCTAAGCAAACTGCAGAAGGTTCAAAATGCCGCAGCCAGATTTTTGACCAACACCGACAGACGCATGCACATCACACCTATCCTCGCTGATTTAGACTGGCGCCCAGTCAAATTTAGGATTAATTTCAAGGTCTTGTTATATGTTTAAAAGGCTTTGTATTGCCCATCCCCTTCCTATCTGATGGACTTGCTGACCCCGTATGTTCCCACCCATGCCCTTCGGTCAGCAGATCATCTGCTGCTTGTTGTGCCGAAGGTTTGGTACAAATCACGGGGGCAGCGTGCCTTCTCATATGCAGCCCCAAAACTCTGGAACTCTCTGCCCCTCTGTGTGCGTCTGGCTCCCTCTGTTAGCAGTTTCAAGTCGGCCCTGAAAACGCACTTCTTTAGTATTGCCTTCCCTCCGTGACACTTTTCATGAAAATCTAGCACCAGATTTGATTTTTTTAATTCCGTTTTTATGATTCAGTAGCTCACTTTCGGCACCTCGCACCATCTGGTAGCTTATTTGGTTTTATTTGTGCCATTTCAAATGTTTTTATCATTTGTCACATTATTTTATTTTTTGATAGTGCTGTTAACTGTTCTCCTATTTTATTGTTTTTATTGTTCTTATGTATTTTGCCTGTTCTTATTGTGTTTCTTGTTCAAGCATTTGGCTATTTTATGTACAGCACTTTGGTATAAATACTCAACAGTTGATGCCAAAATCATCTCAAACAGGCACAATTCCTGAGCCAGCACCATCTTTGTAGTTTTTTCCCATCACAGCTCTGGTGCTGAGGCTGCCTGCCCTACTGGTCCTGTTGGGTTGAAATGTGAGGTTATTGGGTCAGATGCGAAAAACAGGAGGCCTTCTGATTATTTCCCCACTTCACAAGTATGGCTTATTTTACTCTTCTCAAACCATCTATCTTCTCTGTCCATAATGTGAACATAGTCTTTCTCAAAAGTATGTCCCATGCCCTTGAGGTGCAGGAAGACTACTAAACTCAGAATGATCCATGGGAGGAAACTAGAGCAAATGGAATTTTTCTTTCTGTGCAAATTGCATTGGTACATTACACTAGTTATAAGTTTAGAAAATTATCAATATTTTGTCTATGAATACAAAACAAGTCAGATCATTCAATTTAAAACCAAGCAGGTCTATGTTTATGAGTCTAAATGTTCAAATTAAAAACAAATCAAAGTTTGGTAACACTTATTAATAAAGGGGCCCTTATTGCAGTTACTTAGTGCATTATTAAATATTAATAAACTAATAGAGTATTAAAGTGACTATATGTATTTTTACCTTTAATCACTGGGAATTTCCATCGAAATGTTGTTGAAAATGAATAAAATGGTGTAGAGTTGTTGAAAGATATTGGCAGCTTTGTAACGTATAACCATAAAATCGGGTCTCAAGTACAAGTAATAATGGTTTAGCATTTTTGGACACCGCCATTTTGGAAGTCACGTTTCCTTCTGGCTGGCTCGGGTTGTGCGCCTGTTGATGATGTCACACTAGATGACTGGCTGGATGGTAGTGGTCACTTACGGAGGTTATGTTACCACGCTCAGAAACATGTAGGTAGCAAGAAACACAAATTTAATAACAAACTGCTACACCCTTTCCAAAATCTATGTGAAAGAACATAATCGAAAAAGAGATGCAATATGTTTTGGCTGAGTGGTATTGCCATAGTATTATGACGTCATTGGCAGGAGCAGGACCCGAGCAGATCCGGAAAATACAGCACCAGAAAACTAGCATCGGCATTATATTTTGAAGGACCATGAAAATCTGAGGAGTCATGTCGAGGTCGCATGCTTCCTGCTCCACAAGTAACATTCATCGTAATGTGTTTTTTAAACCTGGTATAAAACTACTCTGAAATGTTTGTACTACGCCCTAGCACTAGGAGACTACACACTGCCACTTTAATATTATGTAATGCTTCACTAAGCAGAGCCCCCCAGAACTTCACCATAACATCGCCTTTTGTTTGCACTACCCTTTGTACAGATCCGTTTGTGGTGCTGTGCTTACTGAATTCAGGTCATCAGAGAGCTCAGAGAAAGGTGAATGAAATCACAGCAGGTGAGGAGTCCCGATCCAGCCCGTTTGTTCTATTGTTGCGTGATTGATCGGTCTCATTGATGAGCTAAAATGATCATTTCCTTGCTGCTTGACAGGGCCAAACTGCTGTCTGATTAACCGGCAGAATGGAGGACGGCCAATCGCAGCGCTCTTCTCCAGCAGCGGTTAAATGCCTCTTATAGATTTTCCCAGAGCATCGTTACTCTTCAATCACTGAACTACTTCATCAAGAAGCATCAATCAGCACCCAGCAGAGCGGCCAGTAATTACAGAGGGGTGCTTCCAGACACTGATTTCTCTGGGGGTGAAGTCATCGCCAGAAACTGGAGACCATTTGATCCACTAAGAGTTGGCAGAGCATCAGAGATGGCACGCCTTCATGGACCAGGCGGCCTTTTTTAATACCAGTCTGACTCCACATGGTAGAACGAAATTCAGCCTCAGACAGAAAGGAGGGAAAAATCATCTCAGCTTGAAGTGAAGTTACAGACCAAACTGAGAGTCAAATGTCAATAAAACCCATCTTCTCCAAAACCTCAGAGGGCAGTTTCCACCCTGCACTCATTCATAACGACACTCCTGAAATTTTTCACTCTTCAAATGGTTTCAGAATTCATCTTTAAAGGATGAGCCCAGGTAATGATTAGAAGACATGCTGACATTTCTAAGATAAATCGTGACAGGCAGCAAACCAGCAGTTAACGCAAGTAATTAACAGAAAGTTCAAAAACTAACAGAACTGTTTGAAGTTCTGCATGAATTGCTGCTGTATTTTTCAGCTGATCGATACTTGAATCACTTATCACGTTAAAACTCCAAGAGGAAAGATAGAGGTGGGGTGGGGCTGTAATGGGGTCACGCTTGTCTCTGGAGAGGTCATCAGTTCTTTGTGTACCACCAGAACTTCAGCTGACTCAGTATATCACATGACAGAAAAGCCCCAATCCCAAAGCAGCCGCCCAATCTACTTCTGTTTTCCCATCCTGGTGAGGGCCGTGAAGAGCAGCCATCAGAGGCAATTAATCTTAATCTGAAACTACAAGAAAACAAACTCAAGAAAGGTCAAGAGGCTGCGAGTGTCCCGAGTGAGAGGGATTCTGGGTCAGGAGGGCGCTGAGCATTTAATTAATAACAGCAACAAACTTTTTTTTAATTAGTCTGCATGTGTGTGTGTGTGTGTGTGTGTGTGTGTGTGTGTGTGTGTGTGTGTGTGTGTGTGTTCCATAGCGGTGTATATAAACCACCACCATCAACATTAGTGAGTATCCACAATCTGTACAACCAACTTCTACCCCATCTATGATTAACTTGCAGGGACGAGGTCCTGCCTCAAGTGGAGCAGTTAAAATATCTTGGGATCTTGTTCAATAAGGAGGGAAAATTAACCATGAGACCGATAGGTGGATTGGTGCTGCGTCTGCAGTGATGCAGGCATTGTACCAGTCTGTCCTGGTGAAGAGAGAGCTGAGCCAGAAGGGGAATCTCTTGATTAACCGGTCGATCTACGTTCCAACTCTCACCTAGGGTCACAAGCTTTGGGTAGAGTGAGATCACGGATACAAACAGCCAAAATGATTTTTTTCTGCAGGGTGGCTGGTTTCTCCCTTAGAGATAGGGTGAGAAGCTCAGTCATCCAGGAGGGGCTCGGAGTAGACCCGCTGCTCCTCCACTTCAACAGGAGCCGGTTGAGGTGGCTTAGACATCTGGTTAGGATGCCTCCTGGATGCTTCCCTAATGAGGTTTTCCGGGCACGTCCAACCGGGAGGAGACCTAAAGGAAGACCCAGGGCACGCCTTAGGGTTCCCCCAGAGGAGCTGGCCCAAGTGACTGGGAAAAGGGAAGCCTGGTCCTCCCAGCTTAGGCTACTGCCCCCGTGACCCGACACCTGATAAGCGGCCGAAAATGGAGGGATGGATGTCACGTCATATTGAAAAGAAACCTAATTTTTTTAATTATTATTCTCATTCTTGACCACTCCTGATGATTATTTTCCCTGTTTTGTCCCAGTAAAGTGATTATTAATAACTTAACTCTCATTTCACAACAACCCCACAGGACTCCCGTGACCCACTGGGATCCCCAAAAATTGTCAGCCTCTGCTTTTCACTGAGAATTGAGTATTCTCGGAAACCTTGGGGGGTATTCCAGGAAGTCTTAATCCAGCTCCTGGCAGGTTTTCATGCAGATTCTCTGAGTTTATGTTGTGCTGCCTTTCTCCTTTTGGTTTATTCTTGAATAACCTGACTGACCTGGGAGCAAATTGTCTTGTCTGAAAAAGATTTTCTCTCCTGAATAATTTTATTCATTCAATCTGATTGAGTTGTGTTATTGTTCCCTGACACCCCCCCACCCACCCACCACCACACACACACAGTGAGAAGGGGACAGGGAGTGATCTAACATGTTCTTGTTGATGCCGTAGTGATTCCACACATCAGGGCTAAGTAGGTGATAGCTTTCCAAATTGATCTAAATATATTCAGGGTTCATTACGTAATTTTTAAACCAAAGCCTTCCAATTAGTCACCTGAGAGAGTTCACACATGGAACCAATGTTTGGAGAACTTCTTTGTGGAACACTTTTGTGAGTGCAGGGAGAATACGTACATGAGGCTCAGCAGATGATCTCATCATCAGTACCGGTCTCCCTGTAGAACTCTGGTTTTATCCTCCATAGCTCTTTCCCACTCCCACCTATCTGAATGCTTATAGACCAACCACTCAAGATTATTAATTGTATAATTATTTACTCATAGTTGTTTGGTTCTCTAAAATTAAACAAAAGTCTTGACTAATTAGTCAAAATGACCTATTACTGCAGAACTATGCCTTTGGGTACAGAATCGCAACCATATTTCACTAAAAACCATCTAGTTCATTGATTTTGCTCATTATTAACTGCATGCAAATGACTTTGGGTCTTAGCTTTACATCTGGAACTAATTTGCAAGTTAGGGGGGTTTAACAAAGCACTGAGGACAGTATTACAACTTGAAACTGTGAAAATTCTGCAAGAATCCTCATAGAATAGAAAAGTGCAGTGGCCTTTTTTTCTGCGCCTGCAGATTAATCATGACTTTGGTGACTAAGTACCGTCCACAGGTCAAACATGTTTTATTGTGACAACTGGGAAAAGTATAATATGTAAAAGAAGAATATTATTATTTATTGTTTGCAAGAACAAGAAGCATCATTTCTGTGTCGAGTTTAGAAGATTTATTTAGGACTTAAGCAGAAAACAGTTAGAGGAATTTTGAATACATTTTTAGGTTTCTGTCACAGGCTCTGGGTGGTGACCGAAGGAACGAGATCTCTGATACATGTGGCCAAAATGAGTTTCCTCTGCAAGGTGGCTGGGCTCTTTCGTGGAGATAGGTGAGAAGCTCGACCATCCGGGAGGAGCTTGGAGTAGATCTGCTGCTCCTCCACGTCGAGAGGAGCCAGATGAGGTGGCTCAGCTATCTGATTAGGATGCCTCCTGGACACCTCCCTTGTGAGGTTTTCCGAGCCCGTCCTACTTGGAGGAGACCCAAAGGAAGACCCAGAACACGCTGGAGGGACTATGTCTCTTGACTGACCAGGGAACGCCTCGGGATTTCCCCGGAGGAGCTGGCCCAAGTATCTGGGGAGAGGGAAGTCTGGGATTGTCGGCTCAGGCTGTTGCCCCCGCGACCAGACTCCGTATAAGCAGCTGAAAATGGATGAAGAAAGAAAGACATTTCTTATGATTCATGTGGTGTGGATGGATGGATGGATGGATGGATGGATGGATGGATGGATGGATGGATGGATGGATGGAGAAAAGATGATGACCCTGCAGAGGGAGAAAGCATCCCGTTTTTCTCACAGTTCCGTACAGAAGGAATCAAGACGAGCAAGAAGAGACCTTCTATCTTATTCTGATGGTGTATCTTCTCCCCATCAGACATGCATGGCTGCTAATCCTCTGCTTCTTCTGAAAATAAAGAGGAGAGCAGAGATGGAGGAAGGGCGGGGTCAGAAAGATGCAACAAAGTACATTTGCATTCAGAAAGAAAAGTTTAAAACGTGGAATGAATCCTCACATTGGAAAGCCATTATCAGTTCGAAGGTTACTCAAACAGCCCGAGAAAAAGGAAGGGAATCGAAAAAGAAAAGAGCGAAGGAAATGTAGTCGGTGCTCTCAGGTTGTGTTATGCTCAAAAGGTGAACAGTCTTCTCGACCTATTAGAACCGAGAGCAGAGCCTTTTTTCCTCTTCCTCTTTCTTCTTGAAGATGACAGAGCGAGTCGCAGTCGGCTCTCAGATCAGAGCCTGTCAGGAAGCAGTGATACGATGGTGATGGTGATCAGAAAAAGTGGTGCTGACGGCGGCTTTAAAGAGCAGGTCAGGCTGCTTTTGAAATTCAAAGCTGAGAGCACGAGCTGCCGGTCATACGACAGTCTGATTGTCTTACGGATAATCACTTCCAGATTGCTTCCTAATGGCATCACCTGCCGCCACCTTAAAGCGCGATGAGGAACAAATTCACAGGCTGATGTCTACATGTTTTGTTGCCTCCGGTGCAGAATTTGTCTGCATTTGAATTAAAAACTCAAGATATTCCACTGTGTTCCCACAACACAAACAAGAATCTTCTGCAATAAAGATTTAAACCAATTCATTCAAAATAAGTTCAAATTGCAGAAAATGTACTGGACATATTTGATTTTCTTTTATCATACAAAGGTGACATTTGATTTGACAGTTTTATTAACTTGAACTTCCACACATGAATAAAGCAAGATTTTTTTTTTATATTTTTTAATCAATTTAGATTGTTATATTTTATGTACACTAAACAATGTAAGATGTATACTCTTCATGCCAAGGTGATAAAAATGAACAATAAAAATGTTTAACCTATTATTCAAACATTATCAATCATTTCAAAGAGTTATATTTTTTGTGTCTTGACTTTATTTTCTCTCTCTTTTTATTTATTTATTTTTTTGGTATGTGTTTGTGTTTAGTTGTCTTGTTGTTGTTATTTACCTAGAAAAATGAAGAAAGGGTAATTGTATTTTGGTAACTGCAGGTACTGTTGTTTTTCTTCTTTCAATAAAAATATTTTAAAAAAAGCGCAATTTTTGTTTAATTTTTGAAGATTTTACCATTAAAACCTTTGAACGTAAAAATGAACCTCGTACCTCAGCTGTTGGAAATTTCTATAAAATGCTCAAACTCTTACTCTCACAAACAACACAGTAAGTTTACAGCTTTTACATCACAATGTTTGTATTTTTGTGTTCTTCCACCATCTGCATCTCTCATTGATGTAAAACTTGTAGTTTTCTCTCAAATCCCCTCAGAGTGCAGAAAGTGCAAACTTCAATGTGCTCTCATTAAATCTGAGCTCTGACTTATGGTTAAACTTGTGTTCTACCTAAAACACAGACTCACAAAAGCGTGTACATGTCACAACCAGATGTTACTGCTACTTACAGTTCAAGGTTGTTTCATTAAAACTTCTCACACCACTGTTTATGTTTCACAAAATAAGAACGTTCCAGCTATTTGTTGTTCAAAATACCAGATGATTTTTCCTCAACTTGACAGTTTCTCATTGACAGTTCGAACTATAACCACCTGTCAAATGTCCAGAGCAGCTCACACGAAGACGGTCACCCAGCAGCATCTCTCCCACGTGATGTCAGACCAACTTCTCAGTAGAGATCTTTTCCATAATGTCCTCATATACTTAGAAAACTATAAACTTGTCAGCTGGAAATGCAAACAATACTTTGCTGCAGACATTTGGCCAATTATATTACACTCCAGCTGTCAGACACTTTTCTGTCATTGTGTTCTTTCTCATTATAGATCTGATTGGAAAGGTTTCTGTACTTGATGCAAAAAATCCCAAAACAAATAAGATCCAAAATACAAAAAATAAAAAATAAAAATAAAAAAATCCTCCAACCTGCTTTAAAGGGGAACTAGGCAGTATTGGCTTGCTTTTAGCACCCCCTAGTGTTTGTCTGTTGAACCGAAACAGACCCTATGTCTTTGTTGTGTGTTCATCTTTTCAACACCATAATCTAACGGCTGGAATGTCCCCCAGCCTTCATTAGTGTTTACAGCAGTGATTTATCACTAAATTAAACAAATCAGCTGTGTTCATGTTGTAAAACGTGCAGGAAATGTGCTGGAACCAGACTGCAGCACCAGGTACGTCAGCTCAAGTGGCCGGCCAGCCTGAACTTGCAAGTGGAATATTCTGGCCACAGGGAGCAGGAGGGGCTTTGTGGCCTTTCATTAACCACTTAAAGGGCCATTTTAGCACATACTGGCTCAAGGAAATGATTTAAAAATATAAAATAGTTGCACAGTATCCCTTTAACCCTCCCACTGTCTTTATAGGTGACCCCGCGAGGAAAGTTGACCATTGAGCAGGATTATCCCTTGAGGTCCACATGGCAGGGGTGAGGTGGTGCTCACTCCTCACCCCTGACACATGGACCCAAGGGATAAACCATCAACCCTGCTCAATGGTCAACTTTCCTCGTGGGGTCACCCATTAGGACAGTGGGAGGGTTAAAGCTGCAGACACACTTAGTTTTTTTTTTCTATTTACAACAATTCCAGAGAATGTTAATGCTTGATGAGAGATTAAAATGGGGTTAAACAGTTGTGTGAGTGCTGTTTTTAGTTAATTTAACAAAATAACCAAATAAACTCTGTATTACTAAAACTGCCTTAAAATAAGGCCAAGACTAATTTCTAACGCAGTGAGACAGTTGGCCCTTGTTCTGTCTCCTGCAAGACAAAAACATCTCAGCACCCTTCATGCATCCATTGATGGTTAAACCATCAATTCCTCAAGAGTGGGTGAATGACTAAATATTATTGGATTAAATAAAATAAAAAATCCCGCTTTTTCATGTTTTTGCACACTGCCATTGTCTCCTAACAAGGCCAGGTTGAGACGAGACATTTAAGTCTACCTGATGTATTCCTTCGTCAGTTGCCGTGGTAACCATGATATGCCTTGCTTCCTCTTGACCACGGTGCCTCTTAGGAGCACCTCCATCATTATCTCAAAGGTGCTTTCATTGAGCTGAGTGAGGCTTGGTTTTGGTGGCAGAACATCTCCCTCCTGCAGCTATTGTGTGGGGCCAAACTGAGTCCTCCCAGCTGTGAATAGGCGCCCATCAGCCTGACAAAGAAGCTCTAAATATCATGTAGTTGAACATTTCTTTGTTCTGCAGATCATTTCAGAGGTGTAACCTTTTCATTTTCAGAAGGTCCTTGTATTATTATTTTTTCTGGCAGTTTCAAATGTTTCAGAGTGTGACAGGTTTAATAACGAGTCCATCTACTGATGCTATCACATTAGCATTTGCTATGAACAGGATTCTTTTAAGAGTTCAGTTATTTTCTACAACACTGTTCACATCTCAATGTGGTTCAGCTCAAAGCACGTTTTATTCTGTAGGTTCAAGTGCATGTAAGTTGTGTGGTGTAGTTCCACAAAAAGATGAAGCAGAGGGAGGAAATAGGGCTTCTTCAGTACAGTCTAAGGTCAGAACTTAATTATTAAATCCAAGCTATGGTTGTAAAGATGTGCAGAGGCAGAACAAGGATAAAATACAGCTGTGAAACATTATGATCAAGTCATGAGAAATGACTACTAAAAGAGGGTGTTGATTATATTTTGTGCAACCAATTTCAATGTGATAAAATATAAACATCACATCATTAAAGGTGTGTGTGTGTGTGTGGTGTGTGTGTGTGTGTGTGTGTGTGTGTGTGTGTGTGTGTGTGTGTGTGTGTGTGTGTGTGTGTTCAGTGACCTGAAGCAAACCAGACAAAATGATATTATAATAAAAAAGGAAGTACATAAACAAAATACCTACATCTATAATGCAGCAGTAGCCACCAGTCATGACGCACATTTACCAACCTTGCACTCACTTCATGAGTTTGATGTTTCCAAATAACAGCCCAGAGCTTACCCATGTTAAACTCATCCACAATGTTCACATTACTTTCTTTTGAAAAAAAAAAGAGAGAAATTACCATCCGATCTAAGAATTTTAAATATAAATGAACATCTGTGTGTGGAAAGCACATCATGTTGGCTGGTAATATGAAAATCATGCTTAATGTGTCTTCAATCCAGTTCATTTGTTTTACCTTCACTTTACATAAAATCAAGGAGTACAGCACATGCATAGCCAAAACATATTTAGATAACAACATACATATGTAAAGGTAAAGTAAACTTAAAACATGTATATTATTATGATAAACCAAACTCAAATGAGTAATTACAAGAAAAGACGTATTTAGGAATATGTCTGGATAGATTTAAAACAAGCATGACAACACATGATTAAAAATGAATATACAATAGCAGAAAAATGAACTAAAATGCTATATTAAAAACAAGACCAACAGTGAATGCTAAGAAAAAAAGACACCATTATAAAACTGATTTGCAAGCTGAAATTGAAGGGAGCTGTGCAGAGGTGGCTCATCCACAGCTCCAGAGCTGTGGCTCCAAATGGTCTCCTGATTTTCCTATTAGCTCATCGAGCTCTGGAGCAACTGGTCCGGTGACCTGACAGACTGACAGGGTCATTAGAAATGAAACATGCAAAAAAATGAAGCAAGGTCATGCCATTAAGAGGTTTGAAGTGACTAAAGGGACCTTAAAACAAATTCTAACATAAACAAAGAGCCAGTGGACTGCTGCCAGAGCAGGGAACATATTATTCCTTCACATATTTCCTACATGTTAAAAGTCACGCAGCAGCTCAGTAGATCATTTACTCTGAGATTTTATGTCCTTAACTTTCAGAAATAGTCCAGCTTGTGACATGCTAATTATTACAAAGGTTCTTCTGATGTGGATGGTATTTGGCAATCGTTTTCCTCATAAAGTGATACTCCTACTCGTGTGGAGCACATTTCTCCATATTTCCATATATAAAATGGACCATTCATCTCAAATTAAGTCCCATAAAATGTAAATGTAAAAGAGTGACAAATAATGACTCACAGTCATTAGTTTCATTGATCGTTCACTTCAGCCTGAAAAGTCTCAGCAATGTTTAGGCTTTTGCAGATTTGAAGAAGCAAGAGTGCATTTGTTACGAACTCCTCCAGCTGACTCCATTTCCCGGCATTCTCGCCACCACTTCCCATCATTTCCGCCACCAACGTGGCCGCCAACGTCATCACTCCGACACTATAAACGGAAGTGCCGGCGTTTCATTCATTACTCTGTCATCGTTCTCACCAGACTTTGAATCGAGTTCTCAGGCTTACTAGCCTTCAAACCTTCAAACCTAACCTTAAGGAGATAACCACGCTGCTTACCTCCACTACTCCGCATCTGGGCAACAGACCATCTCAGCTACGCTTCAGCTCTGCCACCAAACCTGACAGGATGACAGAGTCCCAAGTTGACCCAGCAGAGTTCACTCATCTGCGTGTCGAAGTGGCACAACTACGCACGACTCTGGATCAGCGTACGGCAGAAATAAACCAGCTCCGTGCCGTAGCTGATCACCAAGCCACGAAGCTCGATTCACTCACCGAGCTAGTTCTCCAGCTCTCCACTACTCTGCAACGACAGACCGCAGCCATCACCGACAGGATGGAACCACGCCTCAGCCTTCCAGATAAGTGGGGCGGAACCAGGGGGTCCCCGGAGGGCATGCTGGCGACCCTGGCCATGACTTTTGAGTGCCAGCCGGCACGCTACCCCACTTCCTGCTCTCGTGTCGCTCTGCTGACCTCACTGCTGACGGGTCGAGCCGGTGAATGGGCGGCGGCTCTTTACAATCAGAAATCTCCTGCCTGCAATGACTATGAGACTTTTGTGAAGGAGATGAAAAAGATATTTGTCCATCCCAGCAGCGAGGTCTCGGACGAGACTCGGCTGCTTCAGCTCCGTCAGGGCTCCCAGACGGCGGCTCAGTACACCTCTCGCTTCCGGGCGACAGCCGCTCGGTTGACGTGGGATGACGTCGCTCTAAAGGCCGTTTATCTGGAGGGATTGTCACCTTGAATCCGGGAGGGCATGATCGGGCATGAGGCCCCAACCTCCCTGGACCTGGCAGTGGATCTGGCTCTCCAACTGGACCGCTATAACCTGAACCAGCCGAGCACCATGTTAGCTCCCACATACACCAGAATGTCACACCGTCGTCCGGCTCACCAACCGACGGAGGAGCCGATGCAACTTGGACATCTCCCCCCTGAGGAATGGGCACGGCGCTATCAGGAGGGACGATGCGCTTACTGTGGGGAGATGGGTCACCACCGTGGCACGTGCCCAAAATGACCGGGAAACGGTCCCTCCGGGTCGGAGTAGGAGCTGTCCTGCCCGGAGTCTCCACTTTTCCGGCTCCACACCGAACCACTCTCCCGGTCTCCCTCCACCTGGACCAAGGCCCGACCAGACTGGAGGCTCTTTAAGACACTGGGGCTGCGGAGTGTTTTATCGATCAAGGACTAGTTACTCAGCTCAAGATACCCCTCACTGCTCTCGACCAACCCATTCCTGTGACCTCTGTGGACGGCCGGCCCATCATGCCGTACCCTCTCACCCACCGAACCCAGGGTCTCCACATGACTATTGACCAACACCTGGAGACCCTCCACTTCCTGGTCATCCAGGCTCCGGCTACACCTCTCATCCTGGGTCATTCCTGGTTCTGCCGTCATGAGCCTCACATCTCCTGGTCCACCAGTAAGGTCCTGGCCTGGGGTACGGGTTGCCAGAACCACTGGGGCTCCCCTACACCTCGGACGGGAGCAGCACCACCCAAAGACGTAGACCTGACACTCGTCCCTCCTCAATACCACAACCTCGCTCAGGTCTTCGCTAAAGAACCCACTATCAGGCTACCTCCTCACCGACCCTATGACCTGGAGATCAGGTCTGTGTAAGAGAAATCTCAACACCCACACTTTAAAAAAGCTTGCTGTGTCCCTGCCCATACCATTGGAGAACTTAGAAAATATTAGAGGCTCAGAATGTTTAATGTGTGAAGGGGAGCCAGTCAGACTGTGTGTTCAGATCTGATCCACAACTTTTTAAATGAGATTTAAACTCTCAGGAAGTCTCTTTGTCTCTTGGCGAGGGATCACTAGACTCGTTATTGTTGCTTCTTCACCCAGCAGCAGTTTTAATACAACATATAATCTACATTAATATTTTGCCAGACACAACAGAAATAATTCAGCTGATGGTTAAAATGCACCTTTTACCCTAAACTAAGTCCCATCACATTTTGCAGCAGCACACTTTAACTAGCAGAGCTACAAGTCAATTATTTACTCCTTATGGTGTAAGTTTAATATTTTATCACAAAGACGGTCTGCAGTGGGTCCATATTTGTATTCTTGCACTTTGTCTCCCCTTCTTGTTTCAACACCATTAGCTGTGCGATTTACTGCTGATGTTAACAAACCGATTTCCCCTCCAGGTTCAACAAGAAGCAAACTCCCGGAAATAGATAACGAAAAAAAAAAGATTTCTACTGGAGGCAGAAAGAGACGAAAATAATAATTTGGATTTACATATAAAATGCATTCTCAGAAAAAAAACTGAGCCAATTTGTAAACAGATCATGTTCCAAGTCAGAGGAAAAGTTAAACCAGTTGCACAGTGACAAAAAGTTAACCAAAAGAAAAAATATATATGTCATGGCCCATTTATATATCAGAAAATATGTTTTTGCTCAAGCAGTCAGATTTGGTTCACTTGATTAAAAGCACACAGAAACCAACAGAAATAATTAGAATCAGACAATAGTAATAATAAATAAAAATTCTATGGAATGTAACCAATGGAAGGCAGATACTGCTTTTCAACCATACCTCAACATAATTAATGAATGAATATCAGTGTAAATATTAAATTCAATGTAAGGAAACTTAAGTGTTCTCTTTTTAAGTGTGGCCTCCAGAATGTGCTGATAAACAGCACCAACAGGTCCTGATGGACATTTTAGCCCTCATCCCACTAACGCCACTTCAGGTTATGAATGTTGTAACGATTGTGCCACTTTGGTTATGCATCAGAATTATATTATGTAAAGAAATAGAGTGATATAACGATCTAGAGTTGTATTTTAATATACTGTAAGTAGATCACTTGTTATAATCAGAAGATGGGCTGTTTTTATCATCAGGGAGTTTAATTAAACACTCTGTATTGACTTTGAGACAAGAAAAGAGAGAGAGTTGGGATCGTTTAAGAATCTTTAATTTCTTAATTATAAATTCTTAACAATCTACCAGGACTAACTCTGTGATGGATGAAAATGGATTTGGATGTTGTGTTGGTGCGTGTGTGTGTGTTTTGTTCAGGATCTTTAGGCTGACGGAGCGGATCTGGTTGTTATGACTACGGACCACGAGGCTTCGGAAGCTGATGACATGAACAGCTATTTTGCCGTGTACGTACACTGTGGAGTCTCCCAGGTAGATCAGGAAACGCCAGGTCCTAGGACCTCGGATGTGTACTGGAGCTGGTTGAAGCAGCGATCACAGCACGTCAAAGCCCGTCTGAAGGGTCGACACCGGTACCATCGGCAGCGTCAGCTAGTGGTGCTCTTATTTTGAAGGGATGTCGTCTTGTTGGTGAACAACGGAAATCTCCAGTAGCTTCACAGTTCTCAGTTAAAGAAGAAAGCACATCTGGCCAGGCTGTACTTCTCTTTTGATGACGGTGGAACCCCGTAGGACTTCCAACTGAACAGAACTGAAGTCAAAATGGAACTGAGCTTAAAATGGCGTTGCCTTGTTTTATATCTCTGAATTGTTGATAAGTTTTAGTAAACGGGATTGGACACTTTAATTCAACAAGCCAGATTCTCTTACGGCAGCCGAAAGCTCTGATTGGTTGGAACAATGTGTCATGCGTTTCTATGGAGATGAGGGTCAGTCTGTCTGTGCAGTAGTCCTGTTTTCATTAAACACATAAATCATGACATCTTTATTCCACAGATCATTCACTTGATTATTATTGATCAACATCTGTTTCGACTAGCTTTAATCACAAATTAAGTACTTTGATTATTGAAAAGCGTTCTTCTTCTCCTTCTGGCTCTTCTCCTGGAATGTAAACAGTCTGAGGAACACCCGACCTTGGCGTTTTCTACACGGGTGTTACTGTGTACAGGGGCAGCTGTGTGGAGCTGAAAATTATGAAGTTCATAACGTTACAATTAAAAAGGGCTTATGAGTTTATTTTACTTACAGAGTCGGGGCAAAGGTTTGTTTGTGTGTGTGTGTGTGTGTGTGTGTGTGTTCCAAATGCTTATTACTTTTCAAAGTTCATTCCAAGATGATCCTTTGCAGAGTATGTTCTCATAACGTAGTTGTACACATTTGCTTTGAGTTGTCATTGGGGGAATGTTCTGTTCTGAGGTATAATTCACAGGGAGAACAGACTCTGTTGACTAGGAGATAAAACTAACAAAGATTTTCTACGAGCTGTGTCAATATTCATACCATTGCACTAAACTCAGATTGTTGCTTCAAGCATATGAGGAGAAATTAGAGCTAATCTGGACACACGGGAGCACAGATTTTTGACAGCCTTCTGTAGCTAGGTTTAAAATGAACTCTGGTGCAAAAGCACAAAAATTAAATGAATACATAGGACCTGGTGACTTAGTTTAGATTCATTCAACTGTATTATTCCTTTAATCTGAGATTGTAACTGTACCAAGTCCAGGAGGGAAGTCGAGATGTTCCTCCCCCAGCTCCTCCTGTCATGTTTGGAGGAAGGTACCTACCCCAAGACATGCAGAATGCAACACAGACCAAGAACGGGGGTAAAATTTGATTTATTTATAAAGAAGGAACTGAGGATGCACAGATAAGTCTGTGGTAGGTACTGCTATGACAGCTCAGCGTCTGGAAGAGGGAGAACACAGGTGAGCATTGATTCTGATTCAGAGGTCCATTTAATCAGAGGTGTTCAGCAGAACTTACTGTGGGACGTGAGTTTGCTGGCTGGAGGAGGGAGCAGGTTGAGAGCCGGGGGAGCGCAGGAGAGGGAGCATAGGTGGAGGAAAGCGGGGCGTCCTGGTGGATGGGGCACCGGGTTGATGAGAGGTGGGTTTTGGTTGGTGATATGGTCCGCGTGCTGAGTATCCTAATCCTGGAGTCAGAGGTGGGTATCCAAAGGCAAGCGACCAGAGAACAAGTGGGAATCCTGAAGAAGGGAAGTAATCTACAATAAGCTCCAGCAGGTAGCAAAAGTCAAAAAATTTCAAAAATATCTAGAGCAAAAATACTAAAGCACAAGAATCCTAGAGATGCAAAAGGTTAACTGAAGTGGCTGGGTACTACCAAGCTGAGGCAATCATCCGGCATTGAATTGTGTCCTCCATCCACCTTAAATAGGAAAACACCCTGCTGATTGCTGATAGGAACAGCTGGGGCACTCCCTCTCCTGGCAAGAGACTCGTGAGCCCTTTTCAGATAGACATTCTGGAATATGTGTGGGCAATTCAATCCGGTTTTTAACCGGAACTGTGTTTTCAGACACACCACTTTTGTACCGGAACTTGTCCTTTCGGCTGCGTTCACACAGCAGGGAAAAGTTCCAGATGTCGGGGGGGGGGGGGGACTTATGTTAAGCATAATTATGTGCACACGAAGACGCATAAGAGACCTGGATGATGAAGCTCAATGGTTAAAGGAATCACTGAAGCGGTGTGAAGCGCTCCGTCGCGCGTCTAGGCGGTACCGTAGGTGACGAGCTGCCATGGTTCGCCGCATGCTACAGCAGCGGGCTATCTAGGAGCGCACAGCGTCCCCCGGTCCCCTCCTCCTCCCCCTCCCTCTTGTCCGGAACTTTACCTCACCAGTCTGAAGCAGCCACCTTGTCCGTAACAAGTCCGGACCTGTTACCAGGGGTGTCGTCCGGTTAAATTACAGAAAACGTCATCCGGATGTTTGCATTCAGACACAAAGGTCTTACGGACAGAGTCCGGAACTTTTCCGTTTTTCATGGCCTGTCTGAAGGGGCTAAAGATGGTTAGGTGAATGAGAGTACTCACCCGGCTCATGACACCTCCTGTATGCCATGATTCTGCCAGGCTAGAAAGGATTTATAATTCCTACAACAACTTCTGGGGAATGTGACCAGGCGGCTTCCTAACCAAATCCCATAACTTGCATCTTCTCTTTTTCATTGAGAAACTGTTGCCTACCCGTAGCTCCACCCCAGATACTCCAGATACTCTTTTTCTCATCTCTAAGGCTTAGCCTGACCTCCAGATCATTTCAGCTTGTTTGGATCATGATGATGAGGAATTTGCTTCACCACAAAAATAATAAATAAATAAAAAAGCACCACGACTATCTTGTTACGGCAGAGAAAGACCATATATGTCGGTCCACCTTTCACTCTGTAACGTGAGGAAATATGGGTTTTCTGTCACAAAGGTTATACTTGGCTCGGCTGGGTCAAGAGCTGGGTCGCTGAGAACTTTCACCCACAGATTCAGACTCTTGCAGACATGAAGTCTGCAAGAGTCTGCTGGAAACCATAACATCTGCCACCTGCAGCTTCATGCCAGAAGATGTTGTTCCCATGGAAGTAGTCATAACATAACAAGTCGTAAACTTCCTTTTCTTTATTTTAATGTTAAAAGAATCATTATTATCACTTTGCTCATTATAAATGTGTTTTAATCAAATGAATGATTATTATGCTTTGGGTAATCATAATAACTAATGAATCACTGCTTAATTAAATAATGTTCTGAGGATGTTTTAGTGGTGACCTTCACACACTCAAACATTCACACACTCTCACAGTAAACTCCAAAACACATTTGCTGATGCACACGTTTTGCTTTGAGAAGAGAAAGGCTTTTGGTAAGTTTTCAGTTCATGATTCAGTTCGAGTTGTCAACGAGAGAGAGTTCGGACGTGTTGAACACGCACCCGGGGAAGGGAGCCTGCGGCTCCTGTCCCCCCCCCCCCGACGTTCCGTATCTGAACGAGGGTCCTCGTATGGTGAGGCAGACACAGTAGATAGCGTTTTGATGCATCTTTTCCAACAAAACCTAAGTTTATTCAAACCATCACTTTTCACTCAGACACCTGTTTCTTCCTGAAGCAAAATCAGACGCACACACGCATTCATCTCACCTCATTTTCAATTCTCACTACACTTTGCACACACGCATCCATAATCACATCATATCACTCTCAATCTTCAGCACCTCCAACAGAAGGTCTATTTGAGCAAGTTTAAAATATCAACTGTTAAAGATTGTTCAACAAAGTTGCCAATGCTGATTGTTGTTTCCTATGCTTGTCATTTCAAAATCATTAGTTAATTTGAAGAATTAAATCTTTTAACTTTCAAACTTGTCTCTTCATTGAACTGAAACACAGACCCACGGATATTATCGTCAGTTTATCGATGAAAACAACCTTTGAGTCTTCTTAAAACTATAAAATATGTAGGATGGTTCCTCTTTCATAAAAGAGCATAAACCATTACTCTACATAATTAAAAGAGCCTAATCAGGTTCACTACATTTTGACCAGCCAGCAAGTCACTACAACTCCAACAATAAACCACAATACGTGAACTCCTCTGCTTCAGACAGGGACACAGACTCCCCAGATCAGGACAACAACCCCATAAGAAAGGGGTCATTATTTTGGTGAAGACAGCAGTGCTGTTTCAGAGCACATTTGATGTCCTTTAATTAGTTCATTAACCCTCAGGTTTTTATTGGACCACATGGATGTTCTGAGCTCCAAAAAATACTGACTATATGCCCCTAAATAAGTGTTGTAAAAAATAAATGAGGGTCTGACTTTCTGTTTTTCTGTCTAAACTCATCTTCTGCCCATAAAACCTTTATAAGTGACTGAAAAACCTACCAGGAAGCTTCACCTGGAGCCAACGAGCTGCTCTGTGGGGTTGAAAAGTTTCTACAGAATTTCCTTCGCTTACTTTCTCTTTTACAGAAGAGATCAAATACAAATAAAGCTTCAGCCGCTTGGAGTCGTCTCAGGAAACATGACTTCCTGTATCACCGGGTGTGACAGATATGACAGGCGGAGCGGTTAAGCTGACATTCAGTCATCCTCTCTGTCATGTTGAGAGCAGCAGGAGGTCAGTCGTCGTGACAACCGTCCGACTCAACGAGTTGCCAAGCCTGACGAGTCACCTTCTACCCACCTCCCTAAACGACCAACTTCCTGACATTACTTCCTGTTGCTGCTGTCGCTCTTTCACCTCGACGCAGGCTGCAGACGCCGTTGCAGAGATCTGCAGACAGCTGCTGTCAAGATGCAAGAGGAGGGAAGGAGGGGAGGTCGACACAAAAAGAAAGACGAGTCAATTAAAACTAATAGGAAACAAGAGAGCACGCAGGGTCAGGGAGCGTGAGTGATCGGGTTCTAGTAGCTTCTGTGAGGACCAATTAGCTTCAAAGAGACAGACAGTTTGTCACTTTCAGTTTGAGAGCTACAATGCTTTGGGTTCAGGGTCAGACCCAGGCTAAACAGATTGTTCTTACAGCTTAAAATGTATTTTAAATGAAACAGTTTAGAAAAGTATTGACAAACAGTTTCTAAAACAATGGTTTGAACTTCAGTTTTCCAACCAAATGGACAGGTACGTCAGGGTTGTTGTCCTGAATCTATTGCTTCTACCAAGGCAGGGATGGATGGATGTCTTTGTTCATTTTTTTTTCTCCACACACTTCTTTTCTAATCTCTCAAATCTTCTTATGATCATGTGGCTCAGGTCTACTAACCAGTCCTGACACCAGAAAACAAAGCTGAAGGCAGAGAGAGGACTCCTATAACTTCCTAAATCAGGACAAACTAAACGAGGTACAATAAAAATGAACAGGTAAATTAAGAACGAGGAAGCAACAAGCATCCCACAAAGGAGGAACACAAGAAACAGAGGGAGAAGATGCACTGGAACACACAAGCCTATTAATTGCATTAAGCTTCTTCACCAGATGCTGTTGTTTTGAATGTTTAAAGCTTTCTTATCAAGAAAACTGTTCTATATCCTGACAGAGCAGATTGCATTTTCCAATATATTACAAGAACAATCTAAAGAAATATGGACACATTGTTAATGTATCAGCTGTTTGCAAACGTTGTTGAATGCAGGTTTTTGCATCATACACAAATTAAGAAGCGTGACGTGAAATGGCCTCCTGAGCTCTCCGCTCAGCTGATTACCAATTGGTCTGTCACAAAACAGGAGTTTAGTAAACCAAGACTGACTTGTAGGCTAAGATGTTTACAATTCCACCAAACAGCAAAGTGTGTGTGTGTGTGTGTGTGTGTGTGTGTGTGTGTGTGTGTGTGTGTGTGTGTGTGTGTGTGTGTGTGTGTGTGTGTGTGTGTGTGTGTGTGTGTGTGTGTGTGTGTGTGTGTGTGTGTGTGTGTGTGTGTGTGTGTGTGTGTGTGTGTTGCAGACTTGATGGTAAATGGTTTGTGCATGGAATGATGTAACTCATCAACTTGTGAAGGATTCCGATTGGTTGAGGTGCTTATTTTTGTTTTTGACTGCACATGTGTGTCTCACAGTTGACAGACAGGAATTTTGCCAAATGTTTAACTGTGTGAATGCCAACAAACAAATTGCAAGTGTTCTTAGTAATCTGTAGAATGGTTCCAAAAATTCCAGTGATGTTTATAATAATACTGAATGAGAAACATACTTTATTACACACAGAGACGCTGCAGCAAGTTAGAGGGACAGAAACAGGAGAAGGCACATTATGTAAGAGGAGTAGACAAAGTCCTCTGGAGGCATGTTCTATTAAGTTCACATTCAATACCAAACACTGTGTTTAGGGAAAGCAAAAACAAACCTATATCTCAGATTTTGTAAAAACCTCCTTTTTTATTTCCCTTTGGTGAACAATTGATTGGAATCTCAAGCAAGCAAGACGTCCTGAACACAGAAAGTTAGCTTTAACTTTGTCCTATTTGAGCTAATCAGAATTTATAGAAAACACTCAAAACCCCATAACCCTGAGATGAACATGAAGCCAACATGGAAGAGATAAAAAAAAATGCAGTTCCACCCACATCCACTGGGGGCTGGCACCAGAAGTGAGCAAATCCTCATTGACCCGCATGTTAAAAATGCCAATTTCACAGCAGAAATAAACATGTTTAGAGCCTGGTTCAAAAAACATTTCAGGTTTAATAGATCTAGTTTACATTCATGACAACTCTGCAGGGGGCGAATTGTTTTGCTGCGTCGTCAGTGATGCAAGCGTTGTACTGGTCTGTCGTGGGAAAGAGAGAGCTGAGCCAGAAGGCGAAGCTCTCAATCTACAGGTCAATTTACATTCCTATCCTCACCTATGGCCACAAGCCTTGGGTAGTGACTGAAAGAGTGAGATTGCAGAAGAAGCCAAAACAAGTTTTCTCTGCAGGGTGTCTGGGCTCTCCCTAGAATGAGAAGCTCGGAGGAGCTCGAAGTAGACCCACTGCTCTTCCACATCAAGAGGAGCCGGTTGAGGTGACTGAGGCAAATGATTACAATGCCTCTTGGACGCCTCCCTGGTGAGGTTTTCTCCCATCCAACTGAGGGGAGACTCAAACGAAGACCCAGGACAAGCTAAAGGGACTGCGTTTCTCGGCTGGCCAGGCAACATCTTAGGATTCCCACAGAAGAGCTGGCCCAAGTGTATGGGGAGAGGGAAGTCTGAGCCTCTCTGCTTAGGCTACTGTCCCATTGACCCGAATTCGGATAAGCGGACACAAAAGGATGGATTGATGCATATATTTATATCGATATATATGCATCAATGATGTCAATATGTCATATTGTATAACTGTAATCACAAACAGTAATCAACAAAAACAATCAGTTGGTAAATTTTCTGAATGTAAATGCCCAAGTTGTTTTGTTCAAAACAGCAAGTAGAAATCTTTTGCAGTGTCGGTGAGTCATAGTGGTGAGAAATAACACAATTTGCGCACGAAAAGGCAGAAAACTGTGGACTGTTGCATAAAAGCTGACCTTTAACGTTGGTTGAACTATGCTGTTTGCATTGATATATTTATTTATTTGTCTGATGGATGTGTTTTATGTTTTTTGCTAATTAGAAGCGAGTTCTGCTTTTATTGTGTGTAATGGGGTTTTAATGATGCTGTTGGTGAAGTTGGAGTCAAGCAGCATTAGTGCACACCTGAGGAGTACTGAGTACTAGTTTACAGACTCCATTCTAAAGAGGGTTTAACTTCCTAATGATGAAACATTTCCTCATACTAGTAGAACTGTGAAGCTCACTTTAGAAACACTATTTTCTCCCCAGTTTGAAACATTAGCAGGAAGCTAACAGAGTTAAGATATGCTGCCTGGAAAAGTATTGTTTCTTGCCCCTGCAGGGAAATAATAAGCAAATAAATAAATAAAATCTACACATTATCATTGCTTGTTTTAGATAAACAGCAAAACTCCATTCTAAAAAGCTCATTTGGTTGTCTTCACTGTTTTTTTTTTTCTGGAAACAGACATGTCTCATTTTTATACAACATAATTTGATTAATAATTTAATAAGTCAACAGCACCTTTGGGGCCTGTGAGGGTTGTACAGGGGACACAACAAAAAGAGGATTTGGGTATGAGGTATCTGGAGTGACATGAAGTCATAAAACAAGATGAGTGCTTTGAAATAATTAGAAATTATCAAGCGTTCATATATTTATACATATAAATATTGCTATCTTTGACTACAGCTAAATAACTACAGCATCACGTCATACAGTTGTCATTTTAGCCTTTTTTTCTAATTGGTTATTTTTTAACAGCTAGTCTTGCCCCTCGTGGTGCTCTCTACCTCTGAGTATCCAGACTTGTCCTCTGTGTAGAATAGACAGCAGGCTAGGCTATTATAAACCAGAACCAGGATCTTGAAATTAATCCTGAAGTTGACTGGCAGCCAATGAAGCTGGAGGAGAAGCGGGGTGATGTGGGTGTGTTTGGAGGACTTGGTCAGAAGACGAGCACAGGCATTCTGAACCATCTGTAGAAGGTTCAGGGAGGTTCTGCTCAGACACGTGAAAAGAGAGTTACAGTAGTCTAAGCGTGAGGAGATGAAGGTGTGGAGAACAGTCTCAAGTTCAGAGCGGGACAGAATGGGACTCAGCTTAGCAATGTTCCTGAGATGGAAGAAGGAAGAGCGAACAAGAGAACTGACATGAGAATCCAGGGTGAGAGCTGGGTCAAAGGTCACGCCAAGATTCCTGACAGAAGGTTTGGTGTGAGAAGCAAGCTGACCAAGAAAGTCTCTGCCCGTGGGAACCAGCTTGTCTGGGGCACAGATGAGGATCTCAGTCTTATCTTCATTCAGCTGTAGAAAGCTCCCAGCCATCCAGGTTTTATTAGAATGGTAAATGGCCTGTATTTGATATAGCGCCTTCTAGAGTCATGGAACCCCTCAAGGTGCTTTACAACACAATCAGTCATTCACTCATTCACACACTGGTGGGGATGAGCTACAATGTAGCCACAGCTGCCCTGGAGCGCATTGACAGAGGCGAGGCTGCCGTGCACTGGTGCCACCAGTCCCTCCGACCACCACCAGCAGGCAACGTGGGTTCAGTGTCTTGCCCAAGGAAACAACGATAGTGACAGACTGAGCGGGGCTCGAACCTGCAACCTTCCGATTATGGGGCGAGCAATTAACTCATGTGCCACCGTCGCCCCATTAGAGTCTAAGCAGGTGTGTAACAGCCGCAGCTTAGACATCTCATGGGGCTTTAAGGAGATGTACAGTTGGATGTCATCTGCATCAAGATGGTAGAACATTCCCTTAAACAAGCTCAGTATGGCTTGAAGAGGGAACAGATAAAGGAGGAAGAGTAGAGGCCCCAGCACAGAACCTTGCGGAACATCATGGGTGAGGAGGTGGTGGAGGACCAAAACTTGGAAACAGCACAGATAGGAGAACCACTCCAGAGCAGATCCTGTTAGGCCTACCCAGTCTCTTAGCCTATCTAGTAGTATGTGAACATGATACTAGATAGGTGTCCATAGTGTCAAAAGCTGCAGTCAGGTCCAACAGAACCAGAACAGAACTTTCTTCTGCATCATTGAGAGTCAGAAGGTCATTAAAGAGCCAATGAAGAACTGTTTCAGTAGAATGAGCTCTACAAAAAATGACTAGAAACTATCTGATGTTATGTTCACCAAGAGCAGATGTCAGTTGTGAGTTGTTTAGCCACACATGGTAAATGGTCTGTATTTGTATAACACCTTCTTAGGGTTCTACAGCCCCCCGAGATACTTTACAACACAATCAGTCATTCACACACACACACACACACACAGACACACACACACACACACACACACACACACACACACACACACACCACCTCAGAATATTAGAATATTGAGAAACGGTCCAACAATGAAGACCCCTGGTGCCACATTAATCAGCTAATTAATTTAAAACACCTGCAAAAGTCAGTAAAACGTCACTCAGTCGAGTTCAGTAGGCTTAACAATCATGGGGAAGACTGCTGATTAGATAGTAGTCCAAAAGATGACCATTGACACCTTTCACAAGAAGGGCAAGACACAAAGGACAAGATGTGGTGGAAAAAAGTGTACAAGTGATTGGGATAACGGCAACCTGGAGACGATTGGGAAAGGAAAAACCCATTCAAAATTTCTTGTGGGGTTCATGTGTGCATTCACTGGGGTGTGTGCTGGTGGGGGTGGGGGTGTGGGGGGGTGTGGGTGTGGGGGGTTGTTGGTTCTGTGGGTGCAAGCGGTGGGGGCGTTTGTGTGTTTGTTGTGTGCGGTGGGTTTTGCCGGTTCAGTTGTGGAAGGTTGCTATGGCAGCAATGCACCTTTTAGGTATCCAGCCTGCTTACTGTATTGAAGAAGAAGAACATCACCAATGGAGCAACAGTTCAGAGTTGCCTGTCCTCTGGCCTGTTGTCTCCCATTCCAACTTTGAGGCTTAAGCCTCAATTATACTTCCCCATATGTGTCGGGGCGGACACACGCAGCGCCATTATGCATTGATGCAAGAGCCCTCTGAAGGGCTTGCAGAGGAAGACGGAGACATACCCCACATTTTAACTATCCATCAATTGAGACGGAGACCAAAAGCTTGTGATTCAACAGGACAATGCTTCCTGTTTTCATTCGTCAAAAGCACCGTTTTGCCGCTTCAAAACATAAAGAGATTTTGAGCAGCAGACACGTAACGATTGAAGAATGCATCAAAGAAAAAGTCTGTAAATATGAATGTTTATTCACCGGTGACTGAAGGGGTACAAAGACATGCAGCAAGCAATTTATTTGTGGACAGAAAAGATGAGAAACGTGGGTTTAGAGGTGTCGATCGCATGAAAAGATGGAGGACAATGAGGGACAAATTTGTCCGTGTTAAAAGTCTCTGAAATACATTAAAACAATATAAAAACAATAGCAATTACTCTATCGTGGACCGAATATGTGACTGTAATAGTGGCAGGATACCTCAGAATAGTGCTATGCCCTCTGTTGTCCTGGCGGGGAATTGTTTTGCAACAATACCCAGGTGATGAAGTCTGAAAGCAAAACATCTCTGTCAACACATGCATGTTTCTCCCACGGGGAGCAGACAGAGATGTATAATTTAGGTGTTAGAGATTGACCTTTTGTGTAAAAGACTGTTTGAATTGTAGATTTTTGTGTGGTGCATTGAATGTCTTGAGAGCTCTCTTGGTAAATATTTGTTATCACTGGGTAAAACCCTAATTTAGTTCACTTGTTATTGATTTTTTTTACATTTTGGCAAAAGAAAAATACACTAAAATAAAGAAAACCTGAACTTTTTATTTTTGTTTGTTAATATTTATCATCTGAGTGATGCATCCTTCATGTTGCCCCAGGTCCCCCAGATGCCTGCATTGTCACAAGCACTTCCTGTTGATGACCAATTTTATGGAGATTCAGATTTCGTTTTCCAACAGAACTCTACACCTGCACACAGTGCCAAAGCTACCAGTAGGTGGTTTAAGGACAATGGCATACCTGTTCTTGATTGGCCGGCAAACGTGCCTGACCTTAACCCATAGAAAAGCGTTGGGGTTTTGTTAAGAAGAAGATGCAATACACCAGACCCAACAATTCAGAAATGATGAAGGCAATTATCAGAGCATAACACATGAGCAGTGCCACAGACTCCATGCCACACCACATTGCTGCAGTAACACAGGCCAAAGGAGTGCCAGCTAAATACTGAGTGCTGTACATGCTCGTACTTTTCATGCTAATACTTTTCTGTTAGTCAACTTTTCTGAAATTCCTTTTTTTTTGCATTTGTTTTAATGCCATCTGAATGACTTATAATATTCATTATAAGTGACAGCTAATGTCACTTTTAAAATCCCAAATTCAGTATCTCAGAATATTGGAATAAATAAATAAATACATAATAAAAATACGTTTCCAATATTCTGAGTTACTGAATTTGGGATTTTCATTAGTTGTCACTTATAATCAAAATTAAAAGAAAGAAACATTAGAAATATATCAGTCTGTGTGTAATGAATGAATCTAATATACAAGTTTCACTTTTTGAATGGAATTGCTGAAATAAATTAACTTTGTCATGATATTCAAAATTTTTGACCAGTTATCCGCGAGCTGTTTTTACTAGCTTTTCATAGGGTTCTACCTAGGTACATTGCACTTTTACATTTAGTGTTTTGGTTCAAATTCCTAGTTTGGCCCACATTTTATTTTATTTTTTTACTTATTTTATTTATCTTACAGGTGAAACTCAAGAAATCTGAATATGAAGCAAAAGTAAATTGATGTCAGTAATTCAACTTAAGAAGTGAAACTAATATATGAGATAGGCTCATTACATGTACAGCCAGCTATTTCAAGCCAATATTTAATATACTTGTGATGATTATGGCTTACAGCTTATGAAAACCCCAAATTCAAAATATCAGTTGTCACAATCAGAATATGCGAAAAGGTTCAAAATTCTAGACTCAGTGTCACACTCTAATCAGCTAATGAATCCAGCACACCTGCAAAGGTTTCCTAAGTTTGATTACTGACATAAATTGACTTCCGCACCATATAATTTTTTTTGTTTCAATTAAAATGTTCATAAATTAAATTATGACAGGCATATCTTTAAACCAGTGAATACTGAAATTGACAATACATATCAATATTGGTGATATTAAAATAAACAAGTTAAATATAAAATATATAATTTTCTTCTCTTTCATTATTTTAGGTTACTTAGTTCTGTTGAACATATAACACTTTTTAAAATGACAAAATGTCTCTTTTGTCCCAAAGTAAAGTGTCATTGTGATCCAGTTTGACTGTTTGTAGAAAGTTCTTTTTTGTTTTTTGTCAGAAAAAAAAAGTTAATTTCAACTGTGAATAATGAGTTCATGTGGAGTCAGTATGATGTGGGACACAAAATGAAAGTTAAACTCATTGTTTGACAGCAAAGTTCCTGGTGTTCTCCAAATTAAAACTTCCTGCTTGGAAGGACGTGAGTTTATTTGAAAACCTTGGTGTGATTGATGAAACATCAAGGGGATAAATCTGTCACTGTTGTCATTACCGACATGTCAGGTTGACTTTGAACACAACACGGCACAACCTGCCAAGGAGAAATGCTAATTAGCCTAATTACAAAACATGATGTTAGCTTCTGTGTGATGTGAACCACAAATGGATTTGGATGGAGGTGCCACTTTGGCATCATAATTGCACGTTACCATTTTACCGCAGATGAGTGCATTAACTGGAGGATTGTTGGACGCTACCTGTCTGCGTCGTTGCACTGAGGGTCCCTTCCATAAATCCCATTAGCGTCTGTGTAAAAGAGTACTGAGAGCACCCGTTAAAATCAGGCACCGCTTTCTCCCACTGACCCTGAATGCAGCCGGTGAACGCTGAGGGCTTCAGATGAGGACAGTAATTACATGACAACCTTTAAATAACTGCAGCCTACAGCTGCCATTTGATAATGTGCCTGTGCGTATTTGTCTGGAAGAATATGGTTGGTGTGTGTGAGAGTGTGTGGTCCACAACACAACAGAGCGGTAATTTATAACAGCAGCTTGGCAGCAGAGGCAGAGGAGAGTACTTTATCTTTGCTGTTAGGCAGCAGCTATTTTTCTGCAGATGTGGTAAATTATATAACTCGGGTCCAGGTGGAAAAGCACAATGTTCACTGGAAAATATCACCTTTAATTGGATAAGTGGGTCTTTTAAAAAAAAAAAAAAAAGGAGTGCATCCATGACTTGATATTTAGCTGCTGCAAAGTTCAGGGACTTGGAAACTGTTTTTGTGTGTAAAGCCCAACCCAAGTGGCCTACTTGGCTAAGTGGCAGAATGCGTGTCCACCCCTGGAGCAATACTTCACTGAAAAAAGTTTTTTAATGATTATTTCTGATTATAAGTGGTCACTCTGAGTTTTACATGCCATCTGAACATGAAAGTAATCTCCTACACCTACATCCTGCATTAGCTTCTGATAGAAAATAGACAGAAAATCTGAACCCGAGTTTTATTTGTCAAGCCTGACCACTCACATTGTGAAGTGGATTTACCCATAGTGACTCACGACAGGGAAGGTGGTTGTTGCTTTAGAGTCCGGAATCAGCAGAGAACATCTCGGTCAACAAAAGCTTACTCCTAGCATTAGCAACTCACTCACATGACAGAACCTCCTTAAGGTTTGTGTTACTTGTGCCGATAAAACATCCATGTCCTCGAGCAAACAGTTATTGGTATAGTCATGTTGTTTTTATCCAATCTGAGGCAAGATATCTAAATATGAGGACATTAGACTTCCAATCCTGCAGTTTGAAGCACAGAAATCACATATGAAGACACAGCGGGGACTGGAGTGGGCATAGCAGCGGGCCACTGTCTTGGATGGGTCTCCATTTACCACCAGTGCATTTATTTCTATTGAGGAAGGTGGTTACCCAACAAAAAAAAAAACACTTTCAAGATATTTCCCAAAATCAGGCACATTATTGTATTTTTTTTAGTTCTTTTCTTACACAGTTTAGTAAAAATATATTTTTTTACCTTACATGGTTCAGCTAGTAGCTCTAGCCATCCTCAGAGACCCACTCTCTGGCTACTAGCTGAAACATGTAAGGTAAATAAATTATTTTTACTAAAGTAAGAAAATAATTTTAAAAATGATTACGGACACAAACACAGAATGAACACACAAAAGAGACACATGGTATGGAGTGACATAAAATATAAAATATAAATATAAATAAATACATAAATAAAAATAAATAAAACAGACAGTTGAGGTGGTTTGGGCATTTAGTCAGGATGCCTCCTGGACACCTCTCTGGTAAGGTTTTACGAGCTTGTCCAACGGGAGGAGACCCAAAGGAAGACCCAGGACACACTGGAGGGACTAAGTCTCTCGGCTGGCCAGGGAGTGACTTGGGAGTTGGCCAAAGTGGATGAGGAGTGGGAAGTCTGGGCCACTATGCTTAGGCTGCTGCCCCTGCAACCTGACCCTGGATAAGCGGACAATAATGGATGGACGAATGACGGATGGGTGGGTGAAAATAAAGAAAAATGTAAAATCCCAAAGGGTAGGCTAGAAAAGTCAATAGTAATCCCACATGATCTGTTTTCAATAGTATGCCGGTTGATAAAATAATAATAATAATACATTTTAATTAAAAGCGCCTTTCAGAACACCCAAGGTCACTTGACAGAAAATACATTCAGAAAATACATTAAAACAACAATAAAACAACAATAAAATGCAAAGAAGAAAAAACAAAGAGAGAAACAGTGAAATAAAATCAGAGGTCATAGGCTGATTTAAACATGTGTGTTTTGAGTCTGATTTTGAAAAGGGTGAAACTGTCGATGTTCCTGATGTCTGGGGGGAGTGAGTTCCAGAGACAGGGAGCAGAGTGGCTGAAAGCTAAAAACCATAGGCTGCAAAGAAAACCGGCATTGTTACTCACTCTACTTAGACTCCAGTAATGTTTGCTGGTGAGGGACCCATCCAACATGGCAGCGACGCTGTTATGCCCTCCAGTGCCCAATGGCGCCTCTTCGTATTCCTGTTGATGGTTTGAAGCACAGCTCTGATGTTGCAGACTTGGTCCTACTGGCCCAGGGTTTTGTGGGCTTTTTTCTGCCATGAGTTCTGCCTGCAAGGCATTCATTCCTACTAGAGACCACTGCAAATGTATTGGTTAAACAAGTAATCTACACCTTTAACATTCAGGATTTCACTCATCTTGACTCACCAAGGGGAAGGCTGCTTTTGGTTTAGCCTCCAGTAAACCGCAGAGAATGTCTCAGCTGGAAGAAGCTGGGAGATATTTTCCTGCATTTGACCCTAAATGACTACTTACATAAGTTTTAATCACTAAACAGTTCAACTCTTTCACCTGCTAAGAGAAATCTTAGGCATACCTGAAGCCTCCTTCAAATGTAAACATTGGATACGTATTCCCAACTTCTTGAAGAATTGTGCCACACAATGGTCATTATATTTCTCCCACAGTTGAGCTGTCCTAACAGCCTTTGGCTTCATTCTACATCCTTTTTGTTGAGACATGACAATGCCAAGAAAAATTACAGTACTAAGTAAAAGTTAATGAAAACAAATTTTTTTATGTTAGTTCAAAACTTCAGAGAACAAATATAGGTATTCATCATTGTAGAAGTTCACAAATGTGAATATTTATCATTTCTTAAGACAATTTACCTTTTCCGAGAACTGGTTATTAAACGATGGAACATTTTCCATTTGTTGACATCACAAATAGAGAAATACTTGAAAGCTGGCTTCTGCAACTAACAACATAACACAGGTTCACAACAAAACATAAAGCAACTTCATTATAAGGGTTAAAAACTGTAACTACTTTACATCTCCACCTTATACTCGTCGTCGTCGTCGTCGTCGTCTTCCTCCGCTTATCCGGGTCCGGGTCGCGGGGGCAGCATCCCAACTAGGGAGCTCCAGGCCGTCCTCTCCCCGGCCTTGTCCACCAGCTCCTCCGGCAGGACCCCAAGGCGTTCCCGGACCAGATTGGAGATGTAACCTCTCCAACGTGTCCTGGGTCGACCCGGGGGCCTTCTGCCGGCAGGACATGCCCGAAACACCTCCCCGGGGAGGCGTCCAGGAGGCATCCTGACCAGATGCCCAAACCACCTCAACTGGCTCCTTTCGATCCGGAGGAGCAGCGGTTCTACTCCGAGTCCCTCCCGAATGTCCGAGCTCCTCACCCTATCTCTAAGGCTGAGCCCGGCCACCCTACGGAGGAAACTCATTTCGGCCGCTTGTATCCGCGATCTCGTTCTTTCGGTCATTACCCAAAGCTCATGACCATAGGTGAGGATTGGGACGTAGATCGACCGGTAAATCGAGAGCCTGGCTTTCTGGCTCAGCTCCCTCTTCCCCACGACAGATCGGCTCAGCGTCCGCATCACTGCAGACGCCGAACCAATCCGCCTGTCGATCTCCCGATCCCTCCTACCCTCACTCGTGAACAAGACCCCGAGATACTTAAACTCCTCCACTTGAGGTAGGACCTCTCCCCCGACCCGGAGGTGGCAAGCCACCCTTTTCCGGTCGAGAACCATGGTCTCAGATTTGGAGGTGCTGATCCTCATCCCAGCCGCTTCACATTCGGCCGCGAACCTACCCAGCAAGAGCTGAAGGTCAGAGCT
>SSNQ01000085.1:1247851-1261362 GCA_006942095.1 Nothobranchius kuhntae
CTGAAACATGTAAGGTAAATAAATTATTTTTACTAAAGTAAGAAAATAATTTTAAAAATGATTACGGACACAAACACAGAATGAACACACAAAAGAGACACATGGTATGGAGTGACATAAAATATAAAATATAAATATAAATAAATACATAAATAAAAATAAATAAAACAGACAGTTGAGGTGGTTTGGGCATTTAGTCAGGATGCCTCCTGGACACCTCTCTGGTAAGGTTTTACGAGCTTGTCCAACGGGAGGAGACCCAAAGGAAGACCCAGGACACACTGGAGGGACTAAGTCTCTCGGCTGGCCAGGGAGTGACTTGGGAGTTGGCCAAAGTGGATGAGGAGTGGGAAGTCTGGGCCACTATGCTTAGGCTGCTGCCCCTGCAACCTGACCCTGGATAAGCGGACAATAATGGATGGACGAATGACGGATGGGTGGGTGAAAATAAAGAAAAATGTAAAATCCCAAAGGGTAGGCTAGAAAAGTCAATAGTAATCCCACATGATCTGTTTTCAATAGTATGCCGGTTGATAAAATAATAATAATAATACATTTTAATTAAAAGCGCCTTTCAGAACACCCAAGGTCACTTGACAGAAAATACATTCAGAAAATACATTAAAACAACAATAAAACAACAATAAAATGCAAAGAAGAAAAAACAAAGAGAGAAACAGTGAAATAAAATCAGAGGTCATAGGCTGATTTAAACATGTGTGTTTTGAGTCTGATTTTGAAAAGGGTGAAACTGTCGATGTTCCTGATGTCTGGGGGGAGTGAGTTCCAGAGACAGGGAGCAGAGTGGCTGAAAGCTAAAAACCATAGGCTGCAAAGAAAACCGGCATTGTTACTCACTCTACTTAGACTCCAGTAATGTTTGCTGGTGAGGGACCCATCCAACATGGCAGCGACGCTGTTATGCCCTCCAGTGCCCAATGGCGCCTCTTCGTATTCCTGTTGATGGTTTGAAGCACAGCTCTGATGTTGCAGACTTGGTCCTACTGGCCCAGGGTTTTGTGGGCTTTTTTCTGCCATGAGTTCTGCCTGCAAGGCATTCATTCCTACTAGAGACCACTGCAAATGTATTGGTTAAACAAGTAATCTACACCTTTAACATTCAGGATTTCACTCATCTTGACTCACCAAGGGGAAGGCTGCTTTTGGTTTAGCCTCCAGTAAACCGCAGAGAATGTCTCAGCTGGAAGAAGCTGGGAGATATTTTCCTGCATTTGACCCTAAATGACTACTTACATAAGTTTTAATCACTAAACAGTTCAACTCTTTCACCTGCTAAGAGAAATCTTAGGCATACCTGAAGCCTCCTTCAAATGTAAACATTGGATACGTATTCCCAACTTCTTGAAGAATTGTGCCACACAATGGTCATTATATTTCTCCCACAGTTGAGCTGTCCTAACAGCCTTTGGCTTCATTCTACATCCTTTTTGTTGAGACATGACAATGCCAAGAAAAATTACAGTACTAAGTAAAAGTTAATGAAAACAAATTTTTTTATGTTAGTTCAAAACTTCAGAGAACAAATATAGGTATTCATCATTGTAGAAGTTCACAAATGTGAATATTTATCATTTCTTAAGACAATTTACCTTTTCCGAGAACTGGTTATTAAATGATGGAACATTTTCCATTTGTTGACATCACAAATAGAGAAATACTTGAAAGCTGGCTTCTGCAACTAACAACATAACACAGGTTCACAACAAAACATAAAGCAACTTCATTATAAGGGTTAAAAACTGTAACTACTTTACATCTCCACCTTATACTGATTGTCTTTATGATGATTTTTAACAGTCAGCAAATTGAATCCTGACAAATGTGTCTGTCTTTTTTAGAAGACAAACATAAAAGATAACTGTGGAATGATGAGGGAAGGATGAAATTGTAATAGAGCCTGAGAATGGTGACCTCACCCTGGACCAACCTCTTTCCATCTCTGCTGGATTGAGCTCCGTGTCTATGGAAGGCAGTCAGAGAACAACAACACACCATCCTTGTCAATGATCAATGCTGCAATTTCCAGTCTGTGCGACCTCAGCAAGGGTCACTGTATGAAGGCATAAGTCATTCAGTCTTTGTTGAAACGACACTCTAAAGTGGCTGTTTTCACCTTGTCAAAAACGCAGCTGCTGCTGCCGCTAATGCTCTCCTCCGGCTCTGGTACCAGCAGATTGAGCTCCAAGCTTTATTCGACTGTCCATCAGAACAGAAAGCCGAAGGGTCCCTGTCTCTCTGGTTAGACCCGGCCCCGAGGGCCTCCAAGATCAAGGTCATCAGGCAATCTGAGTGAGGGCGACCTTGGTTGGATGGGGTATAATATGAATACAATCATGCTGAGTGGTGGAATAATGGCGCCGTAAATTCAATAAACAACCCGACGGACCTGACATCACCTTTCTTTCATGACACCGATTTCTGACAGGACAAAGTAATACAGCACTCCCAAGAGAGTCCCTGAAAACCCTCAGTTTCTCTGCGCTAAATGTCAGAGCAGCCATGCATGGAAATATGAAAATGGAAGAGTTTAAAAGGATGAGATGATGGCTTTGCCTGCTGCAGTAGAAACCCCTTTCATCACCTGTCTGAGCATCTCAGCTCTGGAGAAAATAAAAACTGTTTACAAGATTGGGAGCTGACGACCAGATGCTCCAGTTAAAATAACTTCTTCCTTCTTTGTAGAGAATTTTCTCTAAAATGTTGCACATTCATAAGATTCTGGAGTCCCGATACTTTTTGTCATATCAAGCATGGCCTAGGAGGTAAAACTGAGATTATTCTGAATGGCCTTGACCTGCACAAATGTTTGCAAAATTCATATTTCTTTCATTAGACCTCTTACTTGTCATTCGATGTTACATTTGGTCATTTTGTTCATTAATTATCCTTGATAAGTGTCAATCAGTAACACCAATAGTGTCATAATTTTTCTTTGAAATGTTAGCAGAAATTGTTTCATCAAGACAAACATTCTTATAAATTACATGCAGTAGTATTGTCAATTATAACACGCCAAAGTTGGTTGTATAATCAATAACAACCATATATGGCAATGTTGCACAATCTTTAATCCCAACGTACATAAATTGTTTTGTTGAACCCAACCAAAGTTTTGATGACCCTAGACCACATTTCAATCATCCAATCATATTGTAATGATGTTATCTTTGGTTAGGTGCAGAAATGTGCCTGATACAACTCCCTGGTGGTATCCTTTCCATAGAATACAGTGACTAAAAGTATCTGGTAGTGTTTTTGAAATATGACTTGAGTAATTATTCCACATGCTTTATTATTCAGAACCTAGTTGGGCCACTAACTTAGCATGGGAATGTAAAAGTTTACTGTCAGTGCTAACATTTAACAGCTTGTGTTCATACCATCATCAGCAACATTTAAACTTTAAGTGGTTGCTTCAGGGCATTTTTATAATGATCTTTGATGGAACTCTGCAAATGCCAAATCCAGTTCTGAAAACATTCACTTTAGTGTACATTATGGATTATTATTTTCATCCTGCTTCAAATTGACCAGAATCATTGATCAGGTCTGAAATCACAATGACTAATGACTAACACAATGAGCTAATTTCAGAGCTGATGATAGAGAGCTAAAATCGGGAACCTTCCTTGACTTGTGCTGAAGTGATGGAGATATGACATCACTGCATCCTGAGTGGTTGTTTGTCCTGAATCAAAATCAAATGTTGCAGGTCTTGAACTTAAGGATTACAAATTGAGCGGGCAGTTACATAATTCACCAGTTTCATGGAAGGAAAAAGAAAACAATCACCCTACTGAAGACCAGTGATGGGAATAACGCTGTTTAAAATAACAACATTACTAATGGCGTTCTTTTGTTGGGTAACGGAATAATCTAATTAATTACTTTTCCCACTGTTGCAACGCCGTTACCGTTACTGGGGATGGAAGGTTGTGCGTTATTATGTGCTTTCTGACCGCCACACTTCAGCTGCAGCCAGGGAGAGAGAGGTGTTGGTAACGCACTTACAAACATGATGATGATTGGCCGGGTGGGCGGAGACCCTCCGTGTTCTCACTGTCTCAGTCACTGCATGCTATAGACACAACAGAGTAGGGATGGGAATAACACCGTTTAAAATAACCGCGTTACTAAAACGAGCAATCTAATTAATTACTGTCTTCTTTTATCAAAATGTCGTTTCTGTTACTGATAAGAAAAAGTGTGCGTTAAGCAGCGCAGTGTGTTGAAGCTGTCATCAGCTGATCAGGAGCTAAAGAGGCAGATGTTTTCAACCAAGCGCATCACGGCCCGTGAAGAATGAGGAAGAAGTGATGAATAGTCTACGGCTTCAGGTGTGGATCTTCAGCCGTGCCATTCTTAGCGTGACAGTGGGACGTCCCGAAGGTCCACTCACCTGTTCACCGCTCAGTAGAGGTGGGGAAAATGATCGATTCTAAGATGCATCGCGATTCAGCCGTGCATGATTCCGCATCGATGCAGCAACGTGACATAATGAGATTTTCTCCCTATGTCTATGTCGGGGGTCAGCAACCCGCGGCTCTGGAGCCGCATGCGGCTCTTCCATCCATCTGATGCGGCTCTCTGTGCTTGTAAAATAATGAATGGATATTTAAATAAAATGCTTTATATTTTACTGCATTAATTTTACATCTGTATGCCAATTCTAAATGTAAAGATTGTCTGCGTAAACCTGAACAGTTCCAACCCGGTCTTACTGTGAGACCGGGTTGACGCGTCACGCTTGTGCGTAATCATAGGTGCATTCTGAGCTGACGAGGATGTGAGATTCTGGGATTCTCCTCAGACGGCTCCTGGATGCGTCGCCACATTGGAGACAGGAACAAGCACTATTCAGCCAAAGTTTCATAATCAGGGAACATTTTCTAAGTGACAAGTCTCGCTTTAGTCGGAGGAATCTTCCTGCGCTCTGGTTCTGCGGCACGCCCCAAGCCCCTCTTCACATCTTCAGCTCGCTGTGGACCTTATGTAGTACACGCTGACAGTGAGCTGCGCTGAGCGGTGTCCAGCTCAGATGTTCAGATGGGAATCATTTCTTGAGTGATTTAGCTACATCTGCGATGTGCGAAACGAGTAAAATGTCAGTTTGTCTGCTTGCGTCGGGGTAATTCTTTCTATTCTTTCTCCGTCAAAATAAACGGTCAAATACGGGAACTGTCCGGTCAACACAAGCCCTGCTTTTAACTGTTCTGTTTTCTTGTGAAAATTGTTGCAAAGAGATATAATTTAACTTGATTAACACCAGAGCCAGGCGCACTGCGCCGTTATCTCCGTCGCTGTAAATGAGGGAAAAACGCATTGATCGGATCCTTTTCTGACCTTCCCCACCTACAAAGTTTAATTACAACAATCAAACGTGACAGAGCCTGGATTTGTATTCTGAACAGTCTAAACATGTTTTAAAAAGAAACGTATGACAAAAGTGGCACCTGCTCAGTAAAACCACCAACAGGGTGAAAAATATCTAAATATTGTAGGCAGAGACGGGCTACAACTTCTGGATCCATTTTATATAAATTGTTTTATTGATTATCTTCTTATGAAAGACAGCTTTGACGTACACGAGTGACCGGTACTGGCTGCTGTCATCTGTTGTGAGCAGCGCTCTGCTGTCTGAGGGTAGGCNCCCGCCCACAACGCCGCGGCTGCTGCGGTGTTTTCTTTACTGTGGGAAATAGGTAATAATGGCTCTTTGATGGGAACAGGTTGCCGACCCCTGGTCTATGTCTATGCAGGACAATAAAGCTTTGAGGTTTTATAATTACTTCTGGGGGCAGAGTTGCAATGACATGAGCACTGCGTTGCCCTAGCGCCAATTTAAAACAGAAAAGGCGGACAGGGATACAGGGCCAACATTACCAGTAATCAAAGATGTACCCGTTACATTTAAATCGGATGTCTGGGCTAATTTCGGTTTTGGGATCCTGGATGTGAAAGAATCACTTAACACAGTATTTGTTTACTATTTTTAAGTTCAGTAATATTCTATCTTAAAGCTGCTCTACCGAAAACATTATTTCTTATATTATTTAGGTAATTATAGGCAGTACACTTTAAACATTATTGCTCACTATAGTGAATAGATGAATGTTCTGTTTTTCATGGATTTCGAAATCAAAAAGAAATTGAAAACTATTCTACTGCTTTTATTAAGTAATGAAAATTTTTGTGTGAAGAATTGCGATGCATTTCAGACTCAAATCGAATCGTTAGGCAGATAATCGGAATCAAATCGAATTGTGAGGCAGGTAGAGATGCGCAACACTACAGCTCAGACATTCTGATCTTCTACCTTCCTAGATCATCCAGCTGTAACCTGTTTCTGATCATGTCTTTAGTCTTGCTGTAACACTGATGCATCAGTCTCAGACGTCATGGAGCTCAGGTTTATCAGAACTACCTGTGTGTGTTTTTGCCACCCAGCTTCAGCTCTTCTGTGTTTGGGTCTGACCCAAGTTAGTAAATGTAAGTCCTCCATCAGGTTTGTGCCTCTTCTAGTGTCATTTTAAAGGATTTTTATTTAACCATTACTAGATTAGCAGCAACAGAAATGCTGCTAAAACACATAATTATGTGAAGCTGGAAAAATTAAAATACTGTGCAAAATTACATTTATTTCTGAAATTTAACTAGACTGCGAGACCATTTAAAGGCTCGGGAACCTTTACAGATGTTTGTATTTGCTATTTTAAATTTTGACTGATTGGGGTCTTGTTAAAAATCACACAGTGACCTTTTAATAGTCTAGATAAGTGTAATGTTCCTGTGAGTAGTTCCTCCTGTTAAGTGCTTATTTATTTAAATTATTCAGGTTTATAAAATACATTTGGACATACATTTTATTATGTTCCAGTCATCAGTCATTTGTATTTCACTATTGTAGTGATTTATAGTAAATTAAGTAAGTTTAATTAAGAGGGGAACCCATTTTTCTTGCATTCTTTAATGAAAAAAGTAACTAAGTAGTTATTTTTCTTGGTAATTAGTCACTTTTATAATCTCGTAACTCGGTAAGTAACTGAGTTACTTTTTTGGCAAAGTAATTAGTAACTATAACTAATTACTTTTTAAAAGTAACGTTCCTAACACTGCTGAAGACATTTCACATTAATATCTGTAATTTTTCTCAGAAATTTCCAATCAACAGCTTAATGAAAGTGACACTGAATACAAACCAAAATTTCATTGGAAAGTTATTGNCCTCTGAAATGAGGAGTTCCGAGGTGTCCTCGTCGTCTCCGTAGTCCAACTCCAACACGTCCTCGGCGGGGTGGCTCGGACCGGCCAGTTCGAGCTGTGAGCCCCAGCTGAGTTCGGCACACGGTTCCGGCTCCGGGAGGACATGTTCGCTGGCGTCCCCAGGCGGTGGCCCAGGGGCCGGCAGGCAAGGGTCCTTCCCCGACAGGCTAGCTTGGCGCGCTAGCCGCCGGCGAAGGCTCTTCAGGGTGAAGCAAGCGCAGCTCTCACATGACCTGGGGACTTCCAATGCCAGCTGGGCGTGTTCCAGCCCGAGGCAGCTCGAGCAGACCCTGTGCGGGTCTTTGCTTGAGATTTTGTTCCCACAGGTACAGAGGCGAGCTCCTGCACCGTCGACTCCTCTGGTGGGAGGAGCGGCTTCCATCTTGGCTAACTGGTGTGTTAGCATAGAACGAACAGATGCACTGGAGTGTGAAGCTGCTCGTTATGCCCCGAGCCTATGGTGAAGGTCAGGACAGAAGGACGGTAAGTTAACGTTCGGCGACGGAGAGAATATTAGAAGGCTCCGTCTGTGAACAGTTGAGCTAACTTACCTCAGAGATAAGCGACCACCGAAGCGAGAAGAGGTGATTGAATAGTGCGTGCGTGGGGACGCTTGCTACTTATAGTAGCAGGGGGACGCGTACGTCACGGTCACTGGCCAATCAGGATTGGCGTATTGAGATAAGTGCTTCTGAGGAATCCGCGGAGGGGCGTATCCCATAGTGAGACATCGAAACGAATGTTAAGAAAGAGAACAGTCATCTCACATCACTTTACAAATTAAACATTCCAACTGAAGCTACTTATCAGTGCATTCAGTTCAGTTCATTATGCTAGTTAGTTAAAAGTTTCCTATGTAAGAAAACCCAGCACATTGCATCGAGACACTGACTTGTTTTGTCAGTCATTGTACAATAACATTAGAATTTACTAAAAAAAAAAAAGAAAACATATTTTTATGTATTCTACCAGTAGAATCATTTTTAAGCAGTACATACATTTATTTTGGGGTGAGATTTGGACTTTTTAGATTTTTTAAATTAATTAATTTTATTTATTTTTTTCACTTTACTCTTAAAAATTAAATAGTAAAATTCACTACTTGCAACAAGGAGTGGTTGAGCTGTTAAGCCAGCGGACGTTTCTATATAATTTATTTTTTTCCAAGTCTTCTTGCAAAGCATTGACTGTTAAACCCTAAGTCACTGGCAGTGGCAAAAGTTTTGAAGTCTGAAAAACTAAACTTTTTTTTTTTTTATCATCAACATGAGGACAAACTTAACCCTCTCAGGCTCAAAATAAGTTTTGATAAATGGACGAACAACTAAGTCCTTCAGGGGCACTTCTGAGTTAAAAAATACTCATGAAATACGTATGTGGAGTAACCAGGTAGGTAGGTTTTAACTTTTCAAATATGCAATGCCTGCCTCCAGAGGGTTAAAGCTGCTACAGCAAATCTACAAACAAGCTAGGGTTTGAATGGAAACAGTCAGAACACTCTCTTTCCCGTCAGGTATCTTTCTGGAGACACTTCTGCTGGAACCAGAAACCTGCATTGCCGTACAAAATGAGAAAGCACTATACACCAGTCATTGCTTTCTAGGTCTAAACGTCTTTGTGGTCCGTGACTTTGAATGGTGTTATTCTTTTTTGGACTGTTACACCCCTCTATTCAATTGGCTTGGTTGTGTGCAGTCCTCGGTTGCACCGAGTTGCTGCACCTATGGATACAGGATAAAAGCCTGCTTGGTGCAGCTTCTGGGAGATGAGCCTGATCAGAGGGAGCACCTTCGGGAGCTTCTCCCTGTGTAGCATTTTTGGTGAGGCCTTTTGGAGGCCAATTTTTAATAAAAAATAAAAAAAAACTTTCAATTACGCCACGTCTCTAGACCTCCTCTTTATGTTGCTGTCCCATGAGCTGGGTCGTAACAGGACTCTGATAGTTTATCTTAAAGATTAAGACCCTGTCCACACGTAGCCGGGGATCTGCCAAAACGTAGATATTTTCCTACGTTTTGGCCTGTCATCCACACGAAAACGGAGTTTTTTCACACGAAAAGGGAGTTTTTAAAAAACTCCGGCCAAAGTGAAGATCTGCGTTTTCTCCGTTTTGGGTGTCTGCGTGTGGACAGACAAAACCGGAGTTTTAAGGTCCGCAACGTCACTTTCCGCAACAAAAAAAATGCTGACATCACGTGTGCGACCTGTGTTTACACTAGCCGACATCACGGAAGCCTTCAGAGCTGCGCTCTGTCACTACCCGATCCATCAATTGTCCAAGCGCTTTCTGCTCGTTTGTTTTTGCAAGCAGAATTACTGCTCCTTGCGGAAGACCACAGACGAAGGACGAGGTTAAGAACGGAGGAAGTACTGCCGCCTACAGGTCTGGCATGTCCTTAACAACGTATTTATCCGGGTACGTGTGGACAGAGTCTGTTTTTAAAACGCGGTGGTGTGGATGCAAGTTTTTGGAGGGGCGGATATTCGTTTTTAAAAAACCCCGGCTACGTGTGGACTAGGCCTAAGTGGTAGCAGCTAGATGTTTCTCTTTCTTTGATATTTCTGTGCAGGGAACCTCTCACACCAGTGGTATTTTGTTGCTAAATATGAGAGTGCATTATAAATGAAGGACCCAGGGAAGTGTGGTGGTTTGGCAAGACCAATAACCGATGGTCCAATAGTTGATTTTGGTCCAAAACATTGGAAGAGGTTTTTAGACAAATGTTAAACACTTTATTTTTTTTCCTCCACAATATATTATTAGTATTAATTTTCTCATATTCAGTCAACATTTTCCATTTTAGGTAAAGTTTGTTTTACTTTTTTTAAATAGTATTAGTGATTTGTTATTTATTGATTTCCTTGGGGGGAATGATTTCTCTGCATTTGACTCGTCGCTGGGGGAAGTGGGCTGCTGTTTGAATGGCACCAAAGGGGCAACTTCAGGGTTTAGTATTTTCCACACACCTGATCAGCCACCCTCCTCCATTAAGCCATGTCTGCCCAAGATGTAGTTCACATGCACATGTTCTAGTTTTTAAAATAGTATAATTTTGTGTTGAATGATTGATTGTGTTATGCTGTCGCTCTATCTCCCTTTCTCACTCCGCATGTCCTCCTTCGGGGGAGCAGGTTTTCAGCTCAGCCATAAACCTCTCAGAAGCTGTTCGTAGAAAGTCATTCAGCTTTGATGGACGTCTTCTCTGATGAGTCAAAGCTGTTCTGACACGCTTAAAGGACACTTTCCTCATGATTACATTTACATTAAAAGGGTTACTTCAGCCAAATTATACAACATCTATTTTACCGTGTCCTCATGGTCTCACATATTCATCAGACAGTTGGAGCTTTATGAGCCAGTGCTTTTAAACAGCTTAAGGTAGCCACAGTACAATGGAGGTGAATAGAACGCTGCAGTGAAGCAGGTCAAAAGACAATGTAAGAAATTACACCAACAAGGTTTAACTAACACACTCACACACAGGTCATTGTGTGAGGTAAGGCTCTGTATTTTTAAGTGATACAGATTTTTACAAACCTACTTCCACAAGCATTTAAGCACAGAGCATTTTTAAGTGCTTCTTCCTGCAGGGTCACAGGGTCCAGTGTTCATTGGATGAAAGGAGGACACCAGGACAGGTCATCAGTCCATCACAGTGACTTGAAGATATACAAGACAGGTCACTGTCTACAAACCCACTTAGTGACAGTTTAGAGAAGCCAATAGAGTATTCTACAGTTGACGTCACCCCATAAGTGCTATTGGGTGCTAAACTAGACCAGCTGAAAATACAGTAGACAGAGCGCTTGGACATTGATAAAAAAACAACAGACACCGTATTCAAACATTTCTGCTCAAACAGTTACTCATTACCCACAGTTGCAACTAAAAGTTTCTCTAAGCTCTGATTTGTTCTCTTAGGTTATTATTTGTGTCGCTACGTTTTACATACAGTACCACCCACCTCTGGTCTAAAGCCTTTTTCATCCAAGTTTGGATGCTGTTTGGCTGAGACTTTCAGCTGGACTCCTTCATTTTCACCGCTGTCTCCTGGATAACTCCACATTTAAATTGTTGCTAGTATCAGCTTGTTATTCTCACATGTAGGACCTGGAGAAAATATGTGCAGACACTTTGATCTGCTCCATACTGTGAAAATTTACTCTTGTACCTAAATACTGTCACCGCTTTATTTTGTCTGTCTTTACCTTTGCCTGTTTCCCTTTCCAGATATTTTAAGGGACTCAACTTTGGGAAGTGGATAAAAATGTCCCCTCTGACATCTCATCTGGGTATCTAGAATTTGATTAGCACCTCCCCCAACAGAGGGGCTTAGTTTTTTTTTTCCTTTTTTAAATATTTTTAGGAGGCAAAAATACTACTTTGAGATGAGCGGAGCGACTCAGACCCATAGGCACCCATGCAAAAGTGGGCTGCATCCCACAGTGCATTGCAATGTTCATTTCTATTAAGTTCATTTTATTTATACTGAGTCAAGTCATGACAAGGGCCGTCTCAAGGCAGTTCACAAAGTAAACATTCCAGTAGGTGTCAGTTCATTAAGCCAATCAGGAAAAAGTTTCCTATATAAGAAAACCCAGCAGAGTCACTGAATAGTGTCAGTGTCTTTTACAGCAGTCCTCATACTAAGCAAGCATATAGTTACAGTGGAGACAATACATCACAATCAATTTTTTTTTATCTAATGTACACTTTTTAAGAAGTATTGATATTTTTTTTCTGGAAGGAATCTTTCTGGCATTCATCCATTATCTGGTTATTTCCAATTATGGAGCCTAAGTGGTACTCTAACATTCTTCTTTAGGTGCTGATCTGTTGTCAAAACCAAGATAATTTCTGTGAGAAAATTTGACTGAGAGATACGATGGCCAAGTCCTCTCAGCTGTACGGTGTACAGTATCAGGTTTCAAGTGTCATACTTCAGACCATGGGGAAAAAAGCATCAGGTTTCAGGAAAAACTGCTTCAGGAAACATCCTCAGGTCTCAGTTGTCAGTACTCATGCCTCAGTTGTCAGGTATCAGACCTCAGGTCTCAGTTATCAAGTGTCAGTCCTCAGGTCTCAGTTGTCAGTTCTCAGTTGTCCGTTGTCAGTTCTCAGTTCTTAGCTGTCAGTTGTCAGTTGTCAGTTCTCTGGTGTCAGAAGAAGAAAAGAAGAAAATATCATTTCTATGGCACCTGTCAAGATAAAAGTCACGAGGCGCTTAAAAAAATGTAAAAATATAAAAAAATAATTCAGAAAATGGTTAAAAAATATATTTAATATGAGCAAAAATAGACAATTGTGATTAAAAAATGTTAAGACAGAGAGTACAGACGCTTCTGCTTTTGCTCCCTTATCTTTTTTTCCCAAGGCTCTTTGTCCTGTCTGCCCACAGAGCGCTTCTCTGCATTTCTTCTGAAAAACCCTATTTTTTAGAATGGATTTAATTAATTGGTCATTCAATGCGATTGACAAGATTTTTTCTACGATGAGAACGGAGGAGGGGGCTCCCACTTGCTCGCAAGGGACACACGCAGCGGGATATGTGCTCGATTCCTGGAGGGAGTGGAAGATCGTATGCCTCTCTCAGTTGTCCATTGAGGATGTCGAAAATGTGTGGATATTTGGCCTGATGATCACTGGATTTCTTCTGATTGAAGTGGGAGGATATCTGGTTTTCTGGAAATTTGTGAAGACTGGAGCGATTGGAGGGCGACCCGCACCCACGGAAAGCACCGTCCGTGTGGAGACCTCACAGACTGGGACATTACTCGAGGTGAATTGTAAGCTGGACAATGTTCTAGCTGCGATACCGGTGTTAATGCGCAAAATGGATGTCATCTCGGAGAGGGTCACTGGACGGTGTGGAGATGTTTAAAACCTGAATTGGCTTCACTGGAGGACTTGAATGATCAGTTGCAGACTTGAAGGCAGAGAGTAAATTTATCTCTGCCTGACCCAAACAAAGTCTTGTTATCCGAATCTGACGCCATGGCAGCCCTGTGAGTGCCAACAACAAACCCCCATGAAGGAATGCAGACAGATGCTGTGAAAACCCGACCTACCCCCCCGCCTTCGGATTGGTGGACTTCAGCCTGGCGAGATCATCAACCTGCAGGTGTCAATGTGCTCTGCGCTCCTCTCAAGATCTCCCTCCTACCTGTTGCTACAGTGGCTGAGCGCCATAGAGCTGCTCTCACTGGGGAAACAGGATCCCAGCGCC
>SSNQ01000085.1:1263097-1289230 GCA_006942095.1 Nothobranchius kuhntae
ATATTTTTAGGAGGCAAAAATACTACTTTGAGATGAGCGGAGCGACTCAGACCCATAGGCACCCATGCAAAAGTGGGCTGCATCCCACAGTGCATTGCAATGTTCATTTCTATTAAGTTCATTTTATTTATACTGAGTCAAGTCATGACAAGGGCCGTCTCAAGGCAGTTCACAAAGTAAACATTCCAGTAGGTGTCAGTTCATTAAGCCAATCAGGAAAAAGTTTCCTATATAAGAAAACCCAGCAGAGTCACTGAATAGTGTCAGTGTCTTTTACAGCAATCCTCATACTAAGCAAGCATGTAGTTACAGTGGAGACAATACATCACAATCTATTTTTTTTTATCTAATGTACACTTTTTAAGAAGTATTGATGTTTTTTTTCTGGAAGGAATCTTTCTGGCATTCATCCATTATCTGGTTATTCCCAATTATGGAGCCTAAGTGGTACTCTAACATTCTTCTCTAGGTGCTGATCTGTTGTCAAAACCAAGAAAATTTCTGTGAGAAAATTTGACTGAGAGATATGATGGCCAAGTCCTCTCAGCTGTACGGTGTACAGTATCAGGTTTCAAGTGTCATACTTCAGACCATGGGGAAAAAAGCATCAGGTTTCAGGAAAAACTGCTTCAGGAAACATCCTCAGGTCTCAGTTGTCAGTACTCATGCCTCAGTTGTCAGGTATCAGTCCTCAGGTCTCAGTTGTCAGTTCTCAGTTGTCCATTGTCAGTTCTCAGTTCTTAGCTGTCAGTTGTCAGTTCTCTGGTGTCAGAAGAAGAAAAGAAGAAAATATCATTTCTATGGCATCTGTCAAGATAAAAGTCACGAGACGCTTAAAAAAATGTAAAAATATAAAAAATAATTCAGAAAATGGTTAAAAATATATTTAAAATGAGCAAAAATAGACAATTGTGATTAAAAAATGTTAAGACAGAGAGTACAGACGCTTCTGCTTTTGCTCCCTTATCTTTTTTTCCCAAGGCTCTTTGTCCTGTCTGCCCACAGAGCGCTTCTCTGCATTTCTTCTGAAAAACCCTATTTTTTAGAATGGATTTAATTAATTGGTCATTCAATGCGATTGACAAGATTTTTTCTACGATGAGAACGGAGGAGGGGGCTCCCACTTGCTCGCAAGGGACACACGCAGCGGGATATATGCTCGATTCCTGGAGGGAGTGGAAGATCGTATGCCTCTCTCAGTTGTCCATTGAGGATGTCGAAAATGTGTGGATATTTGGCCTGATGATCACTGGATTTCTTCTGATTGAAGTGGGAGGATATCTGGTTTTCTGGAAATTTGGGAAGACTGGAGCGATTGGAGGGCGACCCTCACCCACGGAAAGCACCGTCCGTGTGGAGACCTTACAGACTGGGACATTACTCGAGGTGAATTGTAAGCTGGACAATGTTCTAGCTGCGATACCGGTATTAGTGCGCAAAATGGATGTCATCTCGGAGAGGGTCACTGGACGGTGTGGAGATGTTTAAAACCTGAATTGGCTTCACTGGAGGACTTGAATGATCAGTTGCAGACTTGAAGGCAGAGAGTAAATTTATCTCTGCCTGACCCAAACAAAGTCTTGTTATCCGAATCTGACGCCATGGCAGCCTTGTGAATGCCAACAACAAACCCCCACGAAGAAATGCAGACAGATGCTGTGAAAACCCGACCTACCCCCCCGCCTTCGGATTGGTGGACTTCAGCCTGGCGAGGTCATCAACCTGCAGGTGTCAATGTGCTCTGCGCTCCTCTCAAGATCTCCCTCCTACCTGTTGCTACAGTGGGTGAGCGCCATAGAGCTGCTCTCGCTGGGGAAACAGGATCCCAGCCCAACCCCCCCGCCCTCCTCTCGGTGTCTCATGTTGTGATTTGTTGATGTTCGTGCTTATATGTTTGAGGCATTTTTTATTTTTATTTTTGCATAGTAAAGCTACACCCTGCCGGGAGTAACTCTGGTATGCCTTTTTTTTCCTCCCCCAATTTATCCTCATGTGATCCCCTTTTCATCTAATTAACAGTAGCGCGACTCTTGTTGCGCATGACCACAGTACCAATTCTTCTGTACTGAAACAAATGCCCCTCGGGGATGATTAAAGTTGTTTTTAATTGAATTTAATTTAATTGAAAGAAAGAGGGAAATAAGTGGATTATGAGGAAGGTGGAATAGGTGGGGAGAGCAGAATAAAGAGTGGTGATGAAGGTCATACAAAAGCCAGCTTGAACAAATTAGTCCTCAGCTGTTTCTTAAAGGAGTCCACTGAGTCCACTGATCTCAGGCTCAGGGGGAGAGAGTCCAGAGTCTGGGGGCCACAGCAGCAAATGATCTGTCACCTTTGGTCTTTAGCCTGGTGCTGCACAACCAGTAGGCTTTGATCACTGGACCTCAGGGACCTGCTGGGGGCGTAGGGACTAAGAAGATCACCAATGTAAGATGATACTTGTCCATGTAAGGCCCTATAGACCAGAACCAGGATCTTGAAATGAACCCTGAAGTTGACTGGCAACCAATGAAGCTGGAGGAGAAGCGGGGTGATGTGGGTGTGTTTGGAGGACTTGGTCAGAAGATGAGCACAGGCATTCTGAACCACCTGTAGACGGTTCAGAGAGGTTCTGCTCAGACACGTGAAAAGAGACTTACAGTTGTCTAAGCGTGAGGAGATGAAGATGTAGATAACTGTTTCAAGTTCATAGCGGGACAGCATGGGACTCAGCTTAGCAATGTTCCTGAGATGGAACAAGATAACTGACATGAGAATCCAGGGTGAGAGCAGGGTCAATGATCATGCCAAGATTCCTGATGGAAGGTTTGGTGTGAGAAGAAAGCTGACCAAGAAAGTCTCTGACTTTGGGAACCAGCTTGTCTGGGGCACAGATGAGGATCTCAGTCTTATCTTCATTCCGCTGTAGAAAACTCCCAGCCATCCAGGTTTTGATAGTCAAGCAGATGTGTAACAGCTGCAGCTTAGACATCTCATGGGGCTTAAAGGACATGTACAGTTGGATGTCATCTACATAAAGATGGTAGGAGATTCCTTTGGAGGAGCTCAGGATGTGCTGAAGAGGGAGCAGATAGAGGAGGAAGAGCAGAGGCCGCAGCACAGAACCTTGTGGGACACCATCGGTAACTGAGGTGGTGGAGGACCTAAACTTGGAGACGGCCACACAAAAGGAGCGCTCAGAAAGATAAGAGGCTGCAGTCAGGTCCAGCAGGACCAGAACAAAACAGTCCCCTGCATCACTGTGAGCCAGAAGGTCATTAGAGACCCTAAGAAGAGTTGTTTCAGTAGAATGAGCTCTACGAAAACCTGACTGGAAGCTATCATAGATGTTATGTTCATCAAGAGCAGCTGTGAGTTGTTTAACTGCAACCTTTTCCAAGATCTTGGAGATGAATGGAAGTTTAGAGATGGGCCTGAAGCTGCTATGGAGAGAGGGGTCAAGACTTGTTTTTTTAAGAAGCGGGTGGGTTACAGCATTCTTAAAGTAAGCAGGGACCTGACCAGAAACCAGAGAAGCATTAATAATGGAGAGCACGCTGGGACCGATGGACTGAAAAGCACTTTTAAACAAAGGTGAGGGTAAGATGTCGAGGGGGCATGCAGAGGTCTTCATAGAGTTAACTAGTTCAGTTAACTCAGGCAAAGAAACAGGAGCGAAGCCATCTAGGATGATGGGCCTGGTTGGAGTCGGGAGAAGCAGCATTAAGGCTGAAGGAGAGATGCTAGATCTAATCTTATTGACTTTGTCCGCAAGTTCTCACAGTCTGCAACAGAGTGCATGGAGGCTGTAAGAGAGGATGGAGAGACGATACTGCTGATGGTGTTAAACAGCACCTTGGGGTTCAAGGTTGGAAAAGAAGAAAACTCTAGCGTCTCTGACTGCAGAGTTGAAGGATGTCAGAAGATCCTTTAGGTGCAGCAGATGGACATGGAGATAGGTTTTCTTCCACAAGCGCTCACTTTTTCTGCATTGGTTCTTTTGGCTGCGAAGCTGTCATTAACCAGGGAGTAGGGTTCACTGCAGGAACTTATCTGGTTCTGACAGGACAGATGTTGTCCAGAATGGAGAGGCAGTGCTCGTTAAACTGAGAAGTTAAGGAATCTGGGTCATTATCAGAAGAACAGGGTGGATCAAAAGCAGCAGAAAAATTGCTAGCTGTGCTCTCATTAAGAAAACGAGAACTAACCATCTGGCGAGCAGGAGGTGGGGATGCAGAAACTGACAAGTTAAAGAAAATGCAATGGTGATCTGAAACATAAACGTNCCTCTGGACAAACACTGTCAGCATTTAGACCCAGGGTAAAAACAAGGTCCAGAGTGTGCCCCCTCGTGTGTGTGGGGCCAGAAACATGCTGGGTACAGCTGAAGGAGTCCATAAGGCTTGAGAAATTCATGGCAAAGTGATCAGAGGGATCATCAACGTGGATGTTAAAGTCAACCACAATCACCAGTCTGGACAGCTTCACAGTAGAGGATAGAAAGTCACTAAACTCCTGAAGGAAAGAACTGTGGACCAGGTGGACGATAGACCACAGCAAAGTATAACAGGTCCTTACCATGGGTAATAGTAGCCTTTCATCTGGTGTTGTTCCAGAATCTTGGAAACATGCTGTTGTTCAGCCACTACTTAAGAAGCCCAGTCTTGACCCCTCTACTGTGTCCAATTATAGACCTATTTCAAAACTTCCATTCCTTTCAAAGGTTCTGGAAAAAGTGGTCTATTTGCAATTGACGGAGTTTTTACATGCAAATTGACATTTGTGAAAAATTCCAGTCAGGTTTTAAGAAGGCACATAGCACAGAGACTGCACTGCTCAGGGTCTTAAATGATATTCTTTTAAATACTGACTCTGGTGATTTTGTGGTTCTGCTACAGTTGGATTTGTCTGTTGCCTTTGACACCGTAGATCACAGTCTCCTGATTTCACGGTTTCAAGAGTCTGTTTGGATTAAAGGAATTGCTTTGCACTGGTTTAAGTCCTATTTTGCCAAGAGGTCGTTGTGTGAATAGGTCGTTTTGTGCATCATTAGGTGGCTTCACGTCATCTCGCTCGCCTCTCGTATGCGGGGTTCCTCAAGGATCGGTGCTGGGCCTGTTATTGTTCTCTCTTTATTTGCTACCTCTGGGTTCTATTTTTACGAAACATGGGTGTTCTTTTCATCTATGTGCAGACGACACCCAGGTTTTTATTCCCATTAAACGTGGCCTACCCAATTCTTTAGATCCTCTTCTAAATTGCCTCGATGAGGTTAAAACCTGGATGTCTGCAAATTTTTTACATTTTGATAATGACAAGACTAAGGTCATGCTTTTTAGTCCTAGTGTGTCCAGTGGGCCATGTTCTGCTGACCTCGGTCCACTAGCCCTATTTTTAAAACCTGTAGCGACCAGTCTGGGAGTCCGGCTTGACAGTGATCTGCTTCTGGAAAAGCAAATCAGTGCTGTCACCAAAGCCAGTTTTTATCAGTTAAGGAGGATTGCCAAGGTTAAGCGTCTGCTCTCAAGTCATGATTTTGAGACAGTGATTCACACATTTATTACATCACTCCTTTGACTATTGCAATGCACCTTACCTTGGTCTTCCTTAGTCTCACCTCTCCCATATTCAAATGGTGCAAAATGCAGCAGCATGCCTAGACGGGTTCGAGAAAGAGGGAGCACATTACCCCAATTTTAGCTTCACTGCACTGGCTGCCCGTCGATTTTAGGGTCCAGTACAAGGTTCTTTTATTGGTTTTAAAAGCTGTACATGGCCGTGCTCCGCAGTATCTGTGTGAACTTTTAGTTACTCACTTCCCGTCTCGGTCACTGAGGTCAGCCGACCAATTTCTTCTTGAGGTGCCGAGAACAAAGAGAAAGCTCAGGGGTGATAGAGCTTTCTCAGTAGCAGCTCCAAGGTTGTGGAATGCACTCCCAATTCATATGAGGATGGTTTTGTCACTGTCGGGTTTTAAATCACTTTTAAAGACTCACCCGTTCTCAGATGCTTTTATTTCAGTTTGAGAATGCATCTGTTTTAAGGAGCTTTTATGTCAGTTTGATATGTTTGTTTTTATCATGTTTTTACTTTGTGATGAACTTTTTATTTTATTTTTAGAATTTTTAGGGAACTTCTGTTCTTTTTGGCTTGTTAAGCACTTTGGTCAGCTTTTATGCTGTTGTAAAGTGCTTTATAAATAAAGTTGACTTGACTTGACTTGACTTACGCCCGACTTTAATCAGCTGCAGTTCAAAGGAAACAAAGTAACCAGAGGTTGTAATGCTACATGGAAGGTGGTCCCTGAAAACAACAGCTAGGCCTCCAACACGACCAGAACCCCGGGGCTAGCTAAGAAAAGAATAACCACTCGGGCAGAGTTCAATCAGACCAGAATAATCAGATGTTTGCTGCCAAACTTCAGTCAGAAACAGAAAATCCAGGTTTTTAGAGAGAATTAAATAATTGAGCAGGAAGGACTTATTGTTAACAGAGCAGGTATTTAATAGAGCCATGCTGAGTGAGGTGGAGGAATCAGAAACTACAGAAACAGCTGGAGTTAGTGGACGTAAATTAGTAGGGTTAGATCCACGGTGTTTATAAAACCCACTTATGGAGGGAACAGGAGGAGAAACCACTGAGGAATGAGGATAAACCGACCTTAAAAAACTTGGATGGCGAAACCGCACTGCAACGCGGCCTGGCGGGAATGCGGATGTGACGCTCAAGTTGCCAAACAAAGGACAAGAAGCTAGAAGATCACGCTGATGTTTACTAGATAAACCACACTTTAAGAGAAGTCTTATTCTCACCTGGATTCCTGCTCGTTTGCCTCTTTTCCTCTGATGTTTTCCCGGGACCAGACAAACATCGCTGGAAGCGCCCTGGCTGGAATCGTCGTTTGGCTCCAGGCCAGTGCGCCACTCAGATAAACAAACAGGGAGGTAAGTCCTTGCTGCATCTTGGGCGATCGTGAACGAACGGAAGGACAAAAGAGTCTGGCGATCATAGGAGATGGTAGCAGGGACACTACTGAAGAGGATCGCAGACAGGAGCAAAGTGGAAAAGAGGAGGTTAGTGGAGAAAAGTTTGAAAAAATGGCCGGTGACTGTGGCTAAGCCAAGCACAGGCGCTATCTTATTACCAACCGGAACCGTCAGTACTCAGGTCTCAGTTCTCAGGTCTCAGTTGTCAGACATTGTCTGAGTCGTGGCACTTTCGGACAACGGCAGGGGAGTCGGGACAACCGCGTGTGTCCCACATCCCAGCCTCCCCGACATCCCAGCCATTGCCCGAAAGCGCCGGAGCCATGCCAAGCCGACCAAACTCTGTGCGCCCGTAGCTCTCTGCCCCTTTACCCTGTGCACCTCCCCGGTCCAAACCGCCTGCGCCCATAAAGTGACCCCCACCAGTTGTCAGATATCACAGGCCTTATAATTTGACAAAATTTGTCCTGAAGCATTTTTCTTGAAACCGGAGGCTTTTTCCAATGGTCTGATGTCTGACACCTGACAACTGAGACCTGACAACTGATAAATGACACCTGAGACCTGATACCTGACACCTGAGGGTGTCCTAAAATGTACACCGTACAGCTGTTGTCTCCATACAAATTCAGCCCTTTCAGGACTTTGCACAGACATCAGCATATCACAGCTGCTTCAGGAGAGAATGATGTCATGGATCAGTATGCCTAACATTAAAGGTTTTATTCTAAGTATGGCAATTTAATCTATTAGGAGGACCGGGATCAGCTGTGTGATGCATTGTTTTTTCAATGCTCTATGAAACAACACAGCCTCAAGAATTACATGTTTGTGGGGATCATTCTGCTGCAGTTTTTGTTTTTGGGAGTTTAACTGCACAAACACTGCTTATTTGCTTGTGCTTACATTCTGCTTCACAGTCAAATCTTCTAATTTTACTAATGCTTTGGACGTCTGCTGATGTCATTTCCTACTGTTACACCTAATCAGTGTGAGTTCACCAAAAGTTGCTGTCAGCTACTCTGCCAGGCCTTTCTTAGACCTTAACCCTGTTCAGGAACTCCAAAAGACTGAAAAAGGCCCAGATAACGGCTGGTTCAGCCTGCACAGTGAAATTGAGACGTGTGCATGCCGGGAAGTTACCCTGAATTTCCGATGGTGGAAACATGTCTTTTGTTTTTTCTTCTTGTCCAACAAGGACGTTAGCAGTTGTTCAGATTAGCATTAGCAGTGGCTTGGGTAACTGATATCAGTAGCTCAGGCTAGCGTTGGCAGTAGCTCAAACTAGCACTAGCACTGGTTTGGACTAGTGTTGTGCTGCAATTAGCATCACCATGACAAACATTTATAGATTGCAAGATTGAAAAAGGTTTGGACATTCTAATGTAAGGTGGTGTGTCTGGCTTATGATCAGGTCAACCAGCTTTTGTCACAGCAAACTATTTCTCAGCAGCCATTAAAAATTACTAATTTGTATAGGAAGTTCAGAGATAGCACAGATATTTTGGTGTGCTACATTTGACACCCCAAGCTGCCTTTATTCAGCAACAAAGGAGAGGTAAATATGACTTTGAATTCTGGGACAATTTATACACAAATCAGAGAAAGAATTACCAGAATCAAAAATGTTAAACTTTTTTTTAGGAAAAAGTGGACCTTTAAGTGGTTCCTTTTGGCAGTCCTATAATCAGTCAAAAATGTTTCTCAGGGTATATAGAGCAGTGTCCTATAAAGTTTGTGCAAGCTGCTATACAAATAAGTCTATATTTCATGGGTGATTCTGCCAGTCAGTGAGGAATACAACGATTAAAACTGAAGGTTGTGGGACCAAGTTTATTTCAGTGCCCTTGTGAATGTAATTAATTCACACCGATGATGCCAGACTTTGAAATCACCTTTCTGAGCATCTCACGGGAAGCCAACCATTAGAAAGACACACATGCATGTATCATTGTATTACTGCCCTATATCCTTCAGATGGAGAATTAGTGTATTTGTTTCTGTACTTTACTGCTATAACTCTGTGAATCTGCAGAAGCACAGCTGATTGGCCAACCTGATGAACCAGCCACATCCGTTGATGTCCGTCTGCGTGTTTTGACAGATCAGCTCCATGTTTGCATGTATCTGTGACTCTGGGAGGATCCTCTGTCATCTCACTGCTGCAATAATCCTCATGTTCTCCCTTGTAGAGCTGCAGGCCAACTCTTTGCAACCCTCTCTGCCCTCCATCCACTCACCCCCAAGGGAGGCCTCCTTCACTTCATCCAGACTTGTCAGAGCAGATTCTCGTCAAATTACCAATGTCCTGCATTGATGTAATTGCTTGCCAAAGCCACTCCACTGATGCAAATTTAAAGGGTCGTCTGTGATGGAGATAATGCTAAATTGGTTTTGAGATTTTGAGATGTCTGCTCCGCATGGGTATATAGATATGTGGGACTATACTTGAAAAAAGAAATGAAACAAGACTCCGTGTGGAGAATGCTGATTTGGCACTCAATATTCAAACAGACTGATAGATCCGTCCTCCCTGCAGCTTTCTTTTTACACTGCACATAATTGTAAAGCATATCTAGAAGCTCACAACACATGCCCACTGCAGTCATCAGACCTCCTCTCTTGTCCTGTAATGTTCAGTAGCTTCAGCTAAGTAGCCATTAATCGCAGTGATGCTGATGGGCCAGAGACCAGCTCGGCTCTGGTGTGACCCGACTTCTAATGAGGCAGAGAAAGCAGCCCATACCAGCATCATGGTCCCGCCGGCCGGCCTGCCGCCAGCCTCTCTGATGATGATGATGATGTCACCTGAAGGAAGAGGCAGAGCGGCACCAGCGAAGATCCCGATTGGTTCACTCATGAAGAGATACAAGGGCTTGCAGCTCATTTCTTGAGGATTAAACTCTGGAGGCTCGAAGAAGTTAAGCTGAGACTCCTTCAGGAAACGAACCCCCCACCTCTCAGGGGATGGAGCCGTTTTCATTTCTAGTTGAGATAAATATGTGGTGGTGGTGGATTTGATGATGCAGACTGGGTAAACCGGGAATCTGTTCATGGGGGAATTGACAATGACAGTTAAAAAGGTAATTATAGGATTAGAGGGAGAGTGGCCTCATGGGATAGAAGAGCAGCCAGATCAAGGGTGAGCACACATCACTGGTTCTGAAGGAGGTCAACGAGACTGAGTACAGCACTGAGCCAACTACCCACATCAGTTAAAACACATTTACATCTCTAATCCACTATGTAACACAACAGCAACTGTTGTAGAAAAATCTGTAGCTATTTTCAAAGAGTTTCCTAAATGTATAAATGTGTGAGCTTTATTTGCCACACCTTCTTTTCTTTCTAAAAGTAAGTCCTTCTCTGATGGGCCAGAGTCCAGCTCCGGGCTGGTGTGACCCGACTTCCAATGAGGCGGTGAAAAGATACTTTTTGTTTTTTACACAATTTTTGTTGATGTCCAAGATTATTTCAAAACTTTAATGCTGAACTTTTCACTTTTTTCTATAGATTTATATATTAACAATGTGAGAACCAAGTCAAAGCCTTATTGTAGTAAATTAATGCCGTTAGTCATGAAAATCTGACTTTTGTCTTGCAAATTCATTACTTCCCAACATCCCAAAATATAATCATGGGTTGCATGGTGGTGCAGTTGTTAGCACTGTTGCCTCGCAACAAGAAGGTTGCAGGTTCAAAACCCGGCTGCGGTCTTTCTGCGTGGAGTTGCATGTTCTCCCCATGCATGCATAGGTTTCATCCAAGTACTCCGGTTGCCCCACAGATCAAAACATGCCCTATAGGTTGGATAAAAGCATCAAAATAAATAAACGTAATTAATCTTTAAACATAAAAATGGTATTACCGTTTTTCATCCATATCTGTGTACGCAACAACAACAATAAAATTACTAATTATAATATTGATAACAATTACAATAATAATAAGCTGTCAGTCAAGGACCAGAGGAGTTACTGAACTTTTGTTCTTCTGTCTTCAGGTTATTAATACCTAAACTTCTGGGTGTGATGGATCATGTTTTTGCAGAAAAGACAGCACAATTATTTTGCGTCCGAACATTCATAAACAATTTAAAATGATTCTGATAAGGAGACAAAAAGAGCAGCATGGCTCTTCATTCACCGCTGGGATTTGATTCTCATCAGGCAATTTGTCCAGCGAGTGAGAGCAGAGACGAGGTCCGTGCAGTCAAACTCCCACTCAGGCTCCATCGGTGGCCAATCAGCGCTCAATGTTCATGTGAGCCAACATTTCAGAGGCTAATGAAATATTTTGTCATCTGCCTTCGTCCCCCTGGTCTTCCTTTCATACCTTTGTCACTTTGCTTCCTTTTCCTTCACAGTGAGTGCTCAATGCTGTCGCTATGGGACTTAACAAGCCTGGAAAATAATTAAAATTCACCCAAATGATGAAACACTTGCAGCAATGCGTCCTTGAAGGGTCGGCAGGGCCCATTCTGAAAGCAGTGTGGCGAGATGGGAAAAAAGGGAATGTTTTGTGTATTTTTTTCTTTCTTTCTTCACAGAGAATAATGTTAAGCTGCTGCTCCCAGCTTAAGGGCCTCTTAAATTGGAAAGGTGCTGGCCTATAGAGACATGTACCTGTCAAACAAATACCACACGCCTCTGATTCTCTCTCTGCTCTTTCTCTCCAGCTCAGTTTTAAACTCTCAGCTGGTATTCCAGTCAGATGTGGGGCACCGTGGAGATTGTCGGGTTTGAGAACAGAGATAGGGATTCACCTCTAAGAGGTATCGTAGCGACGGAGCTGTCAGAAGAATTATAAGGCAAGCTCACTCGCCCTCCGGTGATCAACTGAGAAGATGTTTCTCACGGCCCAGAGGACGACTGTCGGAGGTATACTTATGGCTGCAACTCAGTGAGGAGAATTTGGAGGTGTTTTTCATAGCCTGGTGGAGTAGATCCCACCTTCATAGGAAATCTGCATAGCGGGATCAGTTTTACCCACTGTGATATATGGTAATCTGAGATCCCATGAATTATAAAGTTTAAAGGTGTGGTTGACTGAAAAATGTGTAGTACAGTGAACTCATTGTCACGTTCAAGAAACCAATTTGAAATGATTGGAGCTTCATGACATGGTGCATTATCCTGCTGGAAGTAGCCATCAGAGGGCCTTACTTGGACAAGCACCATCTTGCATTGGTGATCTTCTTAGTCCCTACACCCCCAGCAGGTCCCTGAGGTCCAGTGATCAAAGCCTATTGGTTGTGCAGCACCAGGCTAAAGACCAAAGGTGGCAGATCATTTGCTGCTGTGGCCCCCAGACTCTGGAACTCTCTCATCCTGAGCCTGAGATCAGTGGACTCAGTGGTCTCCTTTAAAAAGCAGCTGAAGACTCACTTGTTCAGGCTGGCTTTTGTGTGACCTTCATCACCCTCTTTGTTCTGGTCTCCCCACCTATTCCACCTCCCTCAGGATCCACTGATTTCCCTCTTTCTTATTCACTCTCTCTTTCTTTACATTTTTAGTCACAATAGTCTATTTTTTGCTCATTTTAAATATATTTTTAATCATTTTCAATTTTTTTTTATATTTTTACATTTTTTGTTTTTGTGAAGCGGCTCGTGATTTCTATCTTGAGAGGCGCTATTGAAAATATCTTTTCTTCTTCTTCTTCTTCTTCTTCTTCTTCTTTTAGTCTAGGTCACACCTTCCTGCATTTAATCAACACAACCCCCACTCAATAGAGGCTAACGGCTCATCAGGGTATGGAGAGGTGGGGTACCCAGAGTAGTTTCTGCTTGTTAAATAACAACAGACAGCTACAGCTTATAAACTTGACTCTCCCATATTCCAGTCAGAATTGACAAAGCTTCTCGGATGAGAAGCAAAACATCTTTGAAAAAAAAACGAAGAAGTCCAGTTGTCTTCATTTGAACCCTTTGGGTTACCATCACCTGGATGACTGAGAACCTTCACCAGCAAGTGTGATATTCTGTCTACAAAGGGTGGTGGGGTCTGAGTGACTTTTCATTAACCCTAAAAAAAAATAGTCATTTTAGCAAATACAGTACTGGCTCAAGAAAATGATTTAAAAATATGAAAAAGTTACAAAGTATCCCTTTAAATAACTTTTAACTATCCAACACAAAACAGAGTGCAACAAAACAAATTTTAAATAACAAAAATAAACGCCACAAGTAAAATATTACATGGGATGTACCACAGACAGAAAACTGAAGTGGGTAATATCAAGAAATCCTACCAATGGCTAGAAAGAGCTGGTTTCAAGGGCAGAACAGAGACACTAGTCATGGCTGCACAGACACAGGCCCTGAACATCAGAGCAACAGAGGCAAACATCTACCACACCAGACAAGACCCAAGGTGTAGGCTATGCAGAGAGGCCCCTGAGACAATCCACCACATAGCTGCAGGATGTAAGATGCTGGCAGAGAAAGCATACATCAACCAAGTGGCTGGTATCGTGTACAGAAACATCTGTGCAGAGTATGGACTGGAAGCCAGAATAGGTAACATCCTCTAAGCTGGTTGAGAACGAGAGAGCCAAGCTCCTTTGGAACTTCCAGACCCATACTGACAAAATGATGATGGCGAACCAACTGGACATTGTGGTGGTGGACAAACCACAGAGGACAGCTGTTGTGGTTGATGTGGCGATACCAAGTGATGCAACATCAGGAAAAAGGAGCATGAGAAACTAGAGAAATACCAGGGCCTCAAAAATGAACCTGAGAAAGCCTGAAGAGTGAAGACATTGGCGTGGTCATCAGGGCACTCGGGGCAGTAACCCTCAAGCTGGAGGAGTGTCTAAAGAAGATCCCAGGAAAAACATCAGACATCTCAGTCCAGAATAGTGCAGTTCTAGGAACAGCTAAGGTACTCCACAGAACCCTCAAGCTCCCAGACCTCTGGTAGAGGACCTGAGCTTGGAAGGATGAGACCACCAGCGGAGGGTGAGATGGAATTTATAAATATAGTTTTGTCACAATTTTAGTGCCAGAAATGCTAGTCTTATGTCAGCATGATCCTTCATTAAGCTTCCTTACTATCTTAAATGTTTCTTCTTCAACTTTAATCTTCATGATATTAGATCGTGTTTTATTAATACAGCTTAATCTGTCTGTATCTCCTGTATCTGCCCTCCATGCATCATCCTGTTTTGAAGCTGGGTGTATCCACTTCTCCATCTCTTCATTCCTCCAGTCTGGTAGCTGTCACTTTTCCCAAGCATCACGGCCAAAACTGTGCACTCCCCAAACACACACACACACACACACACACACACACACACACACACACACACACACACACACACACACACACACACACACACACACACACACACACGCGCGCGCACGCGCGCGCGACAGGGAAATTGATCTTTTGGGTCCCTTGACGGTCCCTGTTAGCATTGATTAACCAGTGAGTCACGCTACCTTTACACAAATTTGAAGTATTTTCTTCATTTTTTGTTTTTTAATCCTTTCTTAATTATTCAGAGTCACAGCAAGGAGAACACTCATCCCAGCATCATACATCATCTAAAAATACCCCAACTGAAAGGCGTGTTGCATTTTATGTTTTACTAGAAAGGTGATGTGTTTGTTTTAGCTGCGAGTTCTGGGGCAGGAGGTGCAGTCAGTGTGTGCTGTGATGGGAAGCTGAGAGCTGAATTACCACTAATGGCTGCGGCTGAGCGGAGTGAGGGATGGTTTTATGGATGAAGTCATGTATTTTTTCTGGGATTTAAAGGCCTCTGAGAGAGGACCGTTAGCATTCTCTGCAGCATTCAGAGTTGTTTTGTTCTCTTTGTCCAGCCCAGGCTCTGTATTTTTCCACGGTGATAAAACAGCAGAGTGATTAAAACGGGGGTGAGACAAAAGCAGCAAGAACAAAAATGCTGCAGTGCTGGAGGTTTATGACAATACAGAGTGGCAGAGGAACTTTACTGGATTTTTATTTATGGCTTTGATTTTGTTGCAATGGTGAAACTGAGCAGCAGCCACAGTTCAGGAGGAAGAGCGGTGAGCTTGATTCCAGCTACCCTGACCCAAAGATCACACTGAACACTGAACCTCAAGCTGACTCCCAGTGTGTGAATCATTGTGCATGAAAGAGTGAACGTGAGATCAGTAAGACTAGAAAAAATTCAGCGTAGATGTAGTGCATCAAATCAGCATCTTTCTGGGTTTTATTAGCACTTTGCAAAAACTGCCCAAATTAACTATTTAGTCACAAATTGTCCTAATTAGGTCTCCAGTTCCACCAACAGTTGTGAAACATGTCTCACACTTTCAAATAAAATTGATCGAAAAGTGTTTCAGAGGCCTGCGGTGACTTTGTGACTATTTTGAAAGATTAATTTCTGGATATTTTCAAACAGATAGTGTACCATACATACATATATTATTCCAAAAAAATTTAACTAGTCATTGTCTAGTGCAAACATAACTAATAGAGCAGTTAAACAACTATTTATAACATACCATGTAATTGTATAACAATGCAGTGGTATCCATCCATCCATCCATCCATGTTCTTCGGTTTATCCAGACTTGGGTCGCGGGGGCAACAGCCTAAATTAAGATGTCCCGACTTCCCTCTCCCCATGCCTCATGGGCCAGCTCTTTCGGGGGAACTCCAAGGCGTTCCCTTGGTCTTAGTTTATGTCTTCTTCTGGTTGGACATGCCATCAAAACTGGTATAGCCATGATTTTTGGTCACCATGTGTGGGGTGCCCTGGTGAGTGATTCGGGCCTTACGGAGGTAGACTTAATAGAAAACATATTAGAAATTACATTTTCAGTTGGCATTATAATTAAATACTTGTAAATGCATTGTGGTGCTTTTGGCAGCACCTTCGCATTGCAGCAATAATGTTGTAGGTTCAACACCTGCCTGGGTCATGTTCTTTCTCCAGTTACTCCATTTTCTTCACTCAGACACAAATACAGTTACACATTTTGTTGATTTGCTAAATTGTCATGAGGTCTGTGTGTGTGTATGCAGTTGTGTCTCACCTGGCCAGTTGTAACCCTCCTCTCGCCCATTCACCGTTGGAGATAGACATGTGTCCTTGTGTAATGATTTCATTTACATGTTTTTTAATACGCCATAAGACCTAGGATTCCATAGGAAATATGAAATCAACCTTATGGCTCTGTGGGTACTGTTTAAAAAGAAGATTGGAACTTTTTATTGCAGAGATTACATAACAGCTTCGTATTCACTCAGAGACAACAGAAGAGAGAGTCAGGTTTTAAAAGTTTAAAGATTTATTACTAATCAAGTTAAACTAGACTAACTTTAACACTAAATGTATGGTGTAACTAAGGCGAATGGTGTAAGGTGGAATGTTGCTCAGAACCAGCAAATCCGAAGAAGTGATTAGTTCTGGTGGGAAATGAAGGTGATGTCTTCGCGCTAAGCTTTAGTTAGGAGATTCATAAACACATTCGATGCCATTCTGTCGGTCTATGTACCCTTAGCGGAAGTCCGCGTCTAGATCAGGAGGTGTTAAGGTCCAGCTTGACCTTATGGAGCCGAATCCTGTAGAAACAGCCGCGGCAGCCGACCACCAGTCTTGAGATACTTCTGGGTCACGACAGTTTGTTGGCATCTAGCGAGACCCAAAACGGGGTCGTGATGGTTCAGCTTTTATTCTGAAAGGAACCGTTGCAGCAGTTGGAACAGCAACAGATTTTATCCAGCTTGTCGTTGGTTCTTTTGGCTGAAGAGGAAAGTTACGGATTGGCCACTCCGACACTTCCCTAGAACGCTTTGAACTAGCGTTAAAGATGGCGTGGGCATAGTTTTATACTTCGGATGTTTTGGTTTATGGTTGAATGAAAAGATGACAGATTTACCAAGCACCACCAAAACCACGCCGCCGTCAGATCTGGCAGATTCTGATTGGATCAGTAAAGCAATGCGTCATGTCTTAATGCTACGTGAGATCAGTCCTAGTGGAAACATTTAAAGTCATATTACTCATTATATTCTATAGGATTATAATAAAGTAATTAATATTTTGATTTCACAGATTGGTCACATCTTATTTATTGACTAACACTTCGTTTGATTTGCTTTATTAAAATAGAGTTCTTTGATTTTTTTAAAAGGAGAGAGTCATTTTCTTCATTTTTCTCTTGAGCTGGAAAGAAAACAGGTAAGAAGCAAATGCATGAGACCTTGAGGCAATGTCTCATGCAAACTAGTTCTCTGTCAGAGGAGAGGGGGGAAATGACTTTTGGTGGAAAACAGTCATTTCATTCTGTTACACTTGCAAACTGGTAAAGGATGAGCTTGCAGCTTTTTTAAGGTGACTTAAAATGATGTCTCTTGTTAAAATAAGTCAAAAATCCAGATTCAAAAGGTTAAAGCCTGATTAAACTCTCTTTAGTAAAGTCTGTAGTTTCTCAGGCGTGCTCTCAACGCAACATTAGCATCTCTTTAGGAATGCAGCCAGGCGGCCGGTGTCACATATCCTGTTCGTCTTTTCTTTTTACCTGAATCAAATTTTGGTGATTTAAATCCATATATCTAATGATGAAGAGGAGGCCTAGAGAAGGAGACGTAAACAAAACCTCAGCAGTCATGATGTGAAATATGACAAATGTGGCCTCATTCTGCTCAAGTGAGGTGTCGTTAGTAGCCTTGCCCTAAACATATTGTGTGGATGCACTAATTAGTGTTGAAATATCTCTGACTGAGAGACTCTCCTAAGTTGCCAGGGGACTCGTGTCACCTCTTGTCTCTAAGCCATTTCCTCCTTCTACCAGCCTCTCTGCCCGCCTCATGTGAAGCCTCGGGGACGGAGCTGGAGCTCAAGCCGTCCTGCATCTTTTAATTGGAGTCGCTACATGCTCCGTGCTCTACAACACTTTAATTTGGTGGCTGAGCTATGAATCAGCCATTCTGCATGAGGCAAAATGTTATTATGTTGTCAGTAACTAATTAGCAGTGATGGCATCTATCAAAGAATTGCATGCAGGGGCAAATTAAAATGATGCTGTGTTAGTTTAGCTAACCTTGCTGACCCTGTTAGCGAGGGTGGGTCTAAACAGGCTCAGGAGCACTTTGAGGGATGTTTCTCATTTTCTCGACTGCTTTGACTTCATGTTTGATGTTGTTATTTTTCTTACACTCAAACAAATCTTATGCCAAGGATGTACATGCTTTCATCAGAGTGGCCTCTGATGAAATTCTCAGAATATGACTGAAATGCGGCCCACTGGGACAACATTTTAATTGTGGTCACTTTTAAAGCACAGTGGGGTTGATGTTCTGCTCTAATAAGAATTGCATAAAATCCAAAAGAGCACAGAATCGCCAGACTAATCCCATGTAAATAGGCACAATCTGTGTTGTGCAATACATTTGTTTACAATAAATAAAAAGCATTGGAATGTCACATGGGCTTTAGCCATTTTGGGTTATGTTTAATTTTTTCATGTCTGCGCTATGATCTTGACACTTTGTGAACACCTCATGTTAAAAGGATGTTTTGGTAATTTCCAATTGAAGTTCTATGACATATTTACTTAAAAATCTTATTAATCTTAATATTAATATCATAATATGTAAGAACAAAGCAAGAATGACATCATGTGTTCAAATGTAGGTACTGCAGCCCTTTTTCAAAACACCACAGATTTTTCTCACTCCCATTTCGTGGGTTTCATGGCTGTTCCCAGTTACAGATCAGTGCCAGAAGATTCTAGATGACACACAAAAACCAGTCATACACAGCAAGTAGGGATGCACAAAAAATTCGGCTACTGAAAATTTTTGTCCGAAACATCTAAAAGACTGAAAAAACACAGCCGAAGAAGACCATCAGGTGAGCCCTGTTTTCATTTAATCTGTATATTCTGATTTCAAAAGTAAAGATTTTCCCCTTTTAGCAATGCTGTTTTATTAAGATCGCTGGAATATTCATAATTATGTGACACACTTTTTAGTTTCTAATTCACATCTACCGCGTCTGCCCAGCTTTTTTTCTTCTTCCATTACATTCTTGCTATGCCTGTCACTATTAGCTGTGTTTTTTTTATCCATTCTACACCCACCATGTCCTGAACATGGTGAAATAAGCTCTGGATCATGTGTGATTCACATGAAGCACACAGACTCTGATCTGAGGCTGCGCGAAGCACTTTCTTTTTCAGTGGAAGAGTGAACCGTGGTGACAAACCAATATCTTCATCAGAGGGTGAATATTATATTTCAGAATCAGAATCAGCCATTACTTTGTCAACAGTGAACAGACCTGTCAGCATTGTACGTTTCTCCTCTCTAATTCCATGCTTTCATTCTTTTTTAACACAGAAACGGTTTTGTTACCTGTTTTGTCGCTACGTTTCGCCGGCGGCTGCAGGCTTCCTCAGGCTGACGCTGATGGTGGCGCATCACTTCCTTCTCCGTTTATCCGCGGGCAGCAGAGGACGTTGTCGCCCTCTACTGCCCGCTCTCCCCTCTCCGGCGCAGTCCCATGCGCGGTCCAACGTGTACACTCCGTCGTCCCTGTTCATGGTCCCACATCCACGTCTCCTTATCTCGATTGCTTCCTTGATCCATCTTTTGTATTTCTGTTGTTCAATGTTTATGATCCTTGTGTTGTCCCAGTCCATTATATGGTTTTCTCTTAAGCAGTGATCTGTTACGGCTGACTTCTTTATTGTACTTTCTGCTTCTTCTTTTGCTGCTCTTGTGTGTTTTCGATTTGCCTCTTTCTCGCACTCCTTTCTATGTTCTATTGTTCGTGTGTTGAGTTGGCGTCCGGTTTCTCCTATCTATGTTTTATTGCAGAGTTTGCATGAGATTTCGTAAATGACTCCACATTTAAGTACAGCTGGTATTTTGTCTTTTGGGTGCACTAGTCTGTTTCTAACTGGTGTGTATGGTTTTGTTGGTGTGTTTATGTTGTGTTTTTTCATTGTTGCTCTTGTTTTTTCTGTTATGCCTCTGATGTATGATAAGGTTATCACTGGTTTTGGTTCTTGTCTCTCTGGGTTTCTGGTTCTTTGCTTAGGTTGTTCTTCTCTTTCTGTTGTTGTTTGCCGTTTTCCTTTGTTTATTGCCCATGTCGGGTATCCGCAGGTCTTTAAAGCGTGTTGTATGTGTCTGTCCTCTTGTTTACAGTCTCTTTCTTCTGTTATTATGTTTGTTGGGTGATATAATGTTCTGACTACTGACATTTTGTGTATGGTGGGGTGTTCTGATGTCCATAATAGATATTGGTTTGTGTGCGATGGTTTCCTGTATGTGTTTATGTTTAGGGTCCCGTCAGTCTGCCTGGTGATTTTCATATCCATAAATGCTATGCTTCCTTCTGTTTCTAACTCATAAGTGAACTTTATGTTGTCTGTGTCGTCCATGTTATTAAGTGTTGTGTTAGTGTTTCTGTTTGTCCTTTTGGTATGAATTCCAGTATGTCGTCTACGTAGCGTTTCCATAGTTTTATTTTACAGTTTAGGGGGGCAGTGGCTATGGCTTTTTGTTCTAGGTCTTCCATGAAAAACTCGCACAGGGTGGCTGATAACGGGTTACCCATGGCGAAGCCTTCCAGTTGTTTGTATATTGTGTTGTCAAACGTGAAGTAAGTGGAGTTAGCTGCCAGTCCTATCAGTTGTGCTATGTCCTCTGCTGTAAGGTTTGTTCTTTTGTGTAAAGTTTTTCCTGTCTGATTCTGTTAACTACTATGTCTATGGTTTTTGGGGTTGGTGTTTTTGTGAACAGAGATGTGACGTCATGTGAGATGAGTATGTCATTGTCTTCTATTGTAATTTCCTTTAGTTCTTTTGCCAATTCTATACTATTTTTGCAGTGTTGGTCTGTATTTCCTAATAACGGGCTGATGATTCTGCTGATATCTTTTGCCATGTTCTATGATGGTGTACCTATGCTGTCAACTATTGGTCTAAGTGGGGTGTTTTGTTTATGTATTTTTTGGCGTTCCATAGATTCTTGGTGTTATGTTCGCCGTAGGAATCCAATGTTTGTACATTTTTTCTGTTATTTTGCCTTTTTCTTGTAGTGGCTTCAGTAATTTTTTCATGTTTTTCTTAATGTTTTCTGTTGGGTCTTTTTTAAGTATTTTGTATGTATTTTTGTCCTCTAGCATCTGGTTCATCTGTTGTTTATATTTTTCTCTGTCCATTACCACTGTCGTTCTTCCTTTATCTGCCGGTAGAATAATTATCTGTTCATTTTTGGATAAAGCTGTCCTGGCTGATTGCTCTTCTTTTGTAATATTGCTGTGTTGAATTTGGCTGTTTTTTAATATCCCAACTACGTTATTTCTAAGTTCTGCTTTCTTTCCCTCATCTGTGATCTGTTGACATGCTAGTTCTGTTGCTACAATAAATTCATCATATGGTATTTCTTTTGGTGTGACTGCAAAGTTTAAACCTTTCTTTAATATGCTCTCCTCTGCTTCTGTTAGTTTGTATTGTGAAATGTTACATACCCATGAGTTTGGTGTGGAGTTACCTTGTATTTCCTCCCTCTTTTTCTTGTTTATGAGTTTGTTTAACTTCTTTATGTGTCTTTCTTTTACTTTTGTGAACTCTTTTTCCTGTTTTTCCATCATGTGTCCTTTAGTTAGTTCTTCCATTTGTTTATCAAGTTTGTAATTCCTTTTTAAGTCCAGGAGTCTTCTTTCCAGTTCGTCCTCCACTCGCCTCTGTTTGGTTATGACGTTTCTTATCCTCTCCATGAGAAGTGCTCTCTGTGCTCTTTCTATTATATTTTGCGCTGTCTTGGTCCAGATCGGTGTTTTCAGCTGTAGGCTTGTGGGTGTGATGTTTTCGTCCCGGCATCTTAAACAGAAGCGAAGGTAGTTTCTTAGACGCGTGCGTTTCTGGTGTAATCGCTCCAAACGGCGGAAGTCCTTCGTTCCTTGTTGTCCGTATTTCTCTTTGAACATCTTAGGTGTGTTCTTGCTGTGTATTATTTCTAATTCCATGCTGTCGTTCTTTTTTTAACACAGAAACCGTTTCGTTACCTGTTTTGTCGCTACGTTTCGCCGGCGGCTAGGCTTCCTCAGGCTGACGCTGATGGTGGCGCGTCACTTCCTTCTCCGTTTATCCGTGGGCAGCAGAGGATGTTGTCGCCCTCTACTGCCCACTCTAGAGGGGGACAACGTCCTCTGCTGCCCGCGGATAAACGGAGAAGGAAGTGACGCGCCACCATCAGCGTCAGCCTGAGGAAGCCTAGCCACCGGCGAAACGTAGCGACAAAACAGGTAACGAAACGGTTTCTGTGTTAAAAAAAGAACGACAGCATGGAATTAGAACTAATACACAGCAAGAACACACCTAAGATCTCCTCTCTAATATTTAATAATATTTGCCCTCTGTGTGCTCTGCTCTGCTCATCTCCTCTCCTCCTCTCCTCAGTCACGAGTCTCCGACATGGCGGGCAATTTTCAAACTCCATCAACTCCGGGATCCCCGGAAGAGCGAAAAAAGGAATGCAAGTAAATTGGGCTAAATTAAAAAAAAAAAAAACCCCACTATTTTCTAATTTTGCTTGTTATGTTCCGTGGATTTCACATACGATGTCGGTGAATTTTAAAGGCGCATTTTGATATCAATAACATGCTCATTTTTGAACAGGGCAAACCGTTATTTTAGGTTTTGTGTGAATATAAGTCCAGGACTTCAAATGGGCTTCACGAAAGTGATGTCATCGAACCAGACACGGAGAAAACTGAGGGAAAAGGGCTGCAAGTTCAGCAAACTTTCCATAGGAGGAAAGAACTAGGGATGAGCGAGTACACCACTATCTGTATTTGTATCTGTATCTGTTCAACCATCTAAATCAGGAGTGTCAGACTCAAATTCACACTGGGCCGAAATGAAAATCTGGGACGAAGTCGAGGGCCAAACTTAATATTTTTTGAAAAAGTGACAGCAAATTTTCACATTTTCTTTATCAACATATATGCAATTTTGAACCTTTTAATTAGGAAGCAAACTTATTTTTGCATTAACACTGAATGTGGAACAACCAAATTACACACGAGTAAGTCAATTTAAAATAAAACACATCAGTGGTGTTCATTACTTGTGGTATGTTCAGCATTCATATTTAAAATCTATTCAGGATTTATGTTTTCTTGTTTAATCATTTTTCTTATTTTTTATTCTCCTTTTTTTCTCCTGTAATAATTGTCATCGCTGCCGTGACATAGCTTTACCCACTGAGAAACACTAAAGGGATTTTCTATTCTATTCTATTCATCTATCTGCAGCCTTTCCAGTTCCTGTTTACTGTAGGTGAAATCTTTTTTCACGGGCCAACAACAAAATAAAAATATAATTTTATATTAAATGAAAATGCAATATCTCACCTGTTAACTTTCACATTTTGGAGCAGAAAGAGAGCACAAAACCAAAATATTTAAAGCTCAGTTTGCTCCACTGATTTACTGTGATGCTCACCTGTTCCAGCCAGATACCTGCATCATGGGGTTGATGAGCTGAGGAGGAGACTCCTGCTGTTTTGTTCATCTTCATCATAATAATGACAACATTAGATGACAACAGGTGCTCACAAAGGTTTGTGCTGCTGAACATGTCTGAGCAGCTTGACCACGTTGTTGTGTGTCGGGGAGGAAAAATAAAAACTACAGCAGCCACAGAGTCATGCTGATTTGAGCGTGTCGCTGCTCGCTGGAGTTATATCAGCTCCATTTGGAAGTTAGTTGGAAAAATTTCTCTTTCAGTCGTGAACCCATTACTGAGAGGTTAAAATCTCTGTTTCTGGGCTTCAACATCAGCAAATAGCTGAGTGAACTCGGCGCTGAGTGAGAGGAGTGTTTAGTTTGTCCGAGATAGCGGAGCTACAGACACCGGCAGCAGACGCTGGAAAAAACACAAAGGAGGGGGCGCTTTGGCTCGCGCTAATGCCGCAAAGCATCATGGAAGTTGTAGTCTGCAGTAAAATCGGCCAGCGGGTCAGTTTTAATATATTTTTGATTTTTATCTCGCGGGCCAGATAAAAATGCTCAGCGGGCCTTGTGTCTGACACATGTGATCTAAATTATCTGTAGCTGTACTTGGAGTGGGCGTGGTATAACCCGGAAGTGGGTGTGGTTAACTGGAAGTGGGTGTGGTTTAAATCAATACATTATTTCAAATCTGAACTTGATATGGCTTGATCGGAAGTTGCTATGTGTATTGTTTATTTGAAAACTATTGACAGAGCAGCCTCAGATTTGAAATTAAATATTTTTGATCACAATAGTAAAGAAACTATTACAGAACAAGTTTTTCAATAAAATCAGAACATTATTATTTAAGTGCATGAATTAATACATCTGAACTCGTGCAGTAGGAACTAGAGAATATGAAACACTAGAACTAGACACAACTTTACTTATATATATATATATATATATATATATATATATATATATATATATATATATATATATATATATATATATGTATGGTAAATGGCCTGTATTTGATATAGTGCCTTCTAGAGTCCTGGAACCCCCAAGGTGCTTTACAACACAATCAGTCATTCACCCATTCACACACTGGTGGGGATGAGCTACAATGTAGCCACAGCTGCCCTGGGGCTCACTGACAGAGGCGAGGCTGCCGAGCACTGGCGCCACCGGTCCCTCCGACCACCATCAGCAGGCAAGGTGGGTTAAGTGTCTTGCCCAAGGACACAACGCCAGCGACAGACTGAGCGGGGCTCGAACCTGCAACCTTCCGATTGCAAGACGAGCACTTAACTCCTGTGCCACCGTCACATATATATATTTTATTTTTTTTTGATTAAATTGATTTTTTCTAGACATTTTTGGCATTTTTCCCACACAAAGTTAAACAAAACAATGTTGATTAAGGTGTGTGTGTGTGTGTGTGTGTGTGTGTGTGTGTGTGTGTGTGTGTGTGTGAGAGAGAGAGAGAGAGAGAGAGAGAGAGAGAGAGAGAGAGAGAGAGAGTAAAAAAAAAAACGGAGTGCACGTCAGCTCTGTCTTGTCAGATGCACCACTTAATTTATGAAAAAAGTAACTTTAAATATTCAACCGAAAGACAGGCGAGCTGACCTAGGGAAGCAAGCACAGAGAGATCCGTTACTGTTTGTGTGTGTGTGTGCGTGGATGGACCAGACGGACTAAACTCCCAGCTGCAGAGTTTTGTGTGTAGGGAGGGGCGGGCGCACTATGTGACTGGCCAGTCACAGAGCGTGAATACAGTCAGTTACCAAGCCCCCATAATTCAGGTCTGGAAATGAAGCAAAACAGGAAGCAACAAAAATTGCAGTTCCACCCTCATCCGCTGGGGGCTGGTGTCAGAAGCGAGCAAATCCTCATTCACTCCCATGTTAAAAATACCAATTTCACAGCAGAAATAAACATGTTTACAGCCTGGTTCCAAAACACGTTTTAGGTTTTATAGATCTAGTTTACACTCACAACAACTCTGAGGGGGTGAATTTTTTTGTCACTTTTCTGTTTAAGTGTATTAAAAGCCTAAAATTCTAAATAATTAATGAGCATCAGACCCACGTGACCACCGACCTAGCTCCGGGCAAGACCTCAGTCTGAGCCTCGGCCTCGCCTTAAAACTGTTCCGCCATTTTCAGTCTCTCAACTTAGATCATTAGTTTTAGCGTTTGTGCATTCTTCTTGGATATTATTTGTGCAATTGTTGGACAAAATGACGATGTGGTATTAATTGCACTAATAGAGCGTCCAAGGAGTCTCCACTTCATTTTTTTTCAGTAAGTAAAATTATATTTATGTATGTATGTCGATCACTGCCGCTCTTGTGCTAGCTGAGCTTAGATTTTAATATGTACTGCTTAACAATGAAATTTTAATGTAATAGGGTAAAACCCAGTGCATTTAACATAACGCTGCATTTTTGAAAATGGGTTCAAATATAACATGTTGGTGGAGCTGAGTTCCGACTATCGGTATGGTCTCCCTCGCCTCAGCTTCAGCTCTGCGCATCTCTGATTGCAGTGGCGCCTGTCTGCAGTGCGGGCTGCCTGGCTTGTGGAGCTCTCGCGAGACCTCTTTGTTCCACCGGGTTTTACCCAGCGGCAGCTTGACTCATCGCTGATTGCAGCGGCACCTGTCTGCTGCGCGGTCTGCCAACTTGTGGAGCTCTCGGGAAACCTCTGTG
>SSNQ01000085.1:1289380-1318886 GCA_006942095.1 Nothobranchius kuhntae
TTTAATTTTTTCATGTCTGCGCTATGATCTTGACACTTTGTGAACACCTCATGTTAAAAGGATGTTTTGGTAATTTCCAATTGAAGTTCTATGACATATTTACTTAAAAATCTTATTAATCTTAATATTAATATCATAATATGTAAGAACAAAGCAAGAATGACATCATGTGTTCAAATGTAGGTACTGCAGCCCTTTTTCAAAACACCACAGATTTTTCTCACTCCCATTTCGTGGGTTTCATGGCTGTTCCCAGTTACAGATCAGTGCCAGAAGATTCTAGATGACACACAAAAACCAGTCATACACAGCAAGTAGGGATGCACAAAAAATTCGGCTACTGAAAATTTTTGTCCGAAACATCTAAAAGACTGAAAAAACACAGCCAAAGAAGACCATCAGGTGAGCCCTGTTTTCATTTAATCTGTATATTCTGATTTCAAAAGTAAAGATTTTCTCCTTTTAGCAATGCTGTTTTATTAAGATCGCTGGAATATTCATAATTATGTGACACACTTTTTAGTTTCTAATTCACATCTACCGCGTCTGCCCAGCTTTTTTTCTTCTTCCATTACATTCTTGCTATGCCTGTCACTATTAGCTGTGTTTTTTTTTATCCATTCTACACCCACCATGTCCTGAACATGGTGAAATAAGCTCTGGATCATGTGTGATTCACATGAAGCACACAGACTCTGATCTGAGGCTGCGCAAAGCACTTTCTTTTTCAGTGGAAGAGTGAACCGTGGTGACAAACCAATATCTTCATCAGAGGGTGAATATTATATTTCAGAATCAGCCATTACTTTGTCAACAGTGAACAGACCTGTCAGCATTGTACGTTTCTCCTCTCTAATTCCATGCTGTCGTTCTTTTTTAACACAGAAACGGTTTCGTTACCTGTTTTGTCGCTACGTTTCGCCGGCGGCTGCAGGCTTCCTCAGGCTGACGCTGATGGTGGCGCATCACTTCCTTCTCCGTTTATCCGCGGGCAGCAGAGGACGTTGTCGCCCTCTGCTGCCCGCTCTCCCCTCTCCGGCGCAGTCCCATGCGCGGTCCAACGTGTACACTCCGTCGTCCCTGTTCATGGTCCCACATCCACGTCTCCTGATCTCAATTGCTTCTTTAATCCATCTTTTGTACTTCTGTTGTTCAATATTTATGATCCTTGTGTTGTCCCAGTCCATTATATGGTTTTCTCTTAAGCAGTGATCTGTTACGGCTGACTTCTTTATTGTACTTTCTGCTTCTTCTTTTGCTGCTCTTGTGTGTTTTCGATTTGCCTCTTTCTCGCACTCCTTTCTATGTTCTATTGTTCGTGTGTTGAGTTGGCGTCCGGTTTCTCCTATGTATGTTTTATTGCAGAGTTTGCATGGGATTTTGTAAATGACTCCACATTTAAGTACAGCTGGTATTTTGTCTTTTGGGTGTACTAGTCTGTTTCTAACTGGTGTGTATGGCTTTGTTGGTGTGTTTATGTTGTGTTTTTTCATTGTTGCTCTTGTTTTTTCTGTTATGCCTCTGATGTATGGTAAGGTTATCACTGGTTTTGGTTCTTGTCTCTCTGGGTTTCTGGTTCTTTGCTTAGGTTGTTCTTCTCTTTCTGTTGTTGTTTGCCGTTTTCCTTTGTTTATTGCCCATGTCGGGTATCCGCAGGTCTTTAAAGCGTGTTGTATGTGTCTGTCCTCTTGTTTACGGTCTCTTTCTTCTGTTATTATGTTTGCTCGGTGATATAATGTTCTGATTACTGACATTTTGTGTATGGTGGGGTGTTCTGATGTCCATAATAGATATTGGTCTGTGTGCGATGGTTTCCTGTATGTGTTTATGTTTAGGGTCCCGTCAGTCTGCCTGGTGATTTTCATGTCCATAAAAGCTATGCTGCCTTCTGTTTCTGACTCATAAGTGAACTTTATGTTGTCTGTGTCGTCCATGTTATTAAGTGTTGTGTTAGTGTTTCTGTTTGTCCTTTTGGTATGAGTTCCAGTATGTCGTCTACGTAGCGTTTCCATAGTTTTATTTTACAGTTTAGGGGGGGCAGTGGCTATGGCCTTTTGTTCCAGGTCTTCCATGAAAAACTCGCACAGGGTGGCTGATAACGGGTTACCCATGGCGAAGCCTTCCAGTTGTTTGTATGTTGTGTTGTCGTACGTGAAGTAAGTGGAGTTAGCTGCCAGTCCTATCAATTGTGCTATGTCCTCTGCTGTGAGGTTTGTCCTTTTGTGTAAAGTTTTGTCTTGTCTGATTCTGTTAACTACTATGTCTATGGTTTTTTGGGTTGGTGTTTTTGTGAACAGAGATGTGACGTCATGTGAGATGAGTATGTCGTTGTCTTCTATTGTAATCTCCTTTAGTTTTCTTTATCAGTTCTATGCTGTTTTTGCAGTGTTGGTCTGTATTTCCTAATAACGGGCTGATGATTTTGCTGATATCTCTTGCCATGTTGTATGATGGTGTACCTATGCTGTCAACTATTGGTCTAAGTGGGGTGTTTTGTTGATGTATTTTTTGGCGTTCCATAGATTCTTGGTGTTATGTTCGCCGTAGGAATCCAATGTTTGTACATTTTTTCTGTTATTTTGCCTTTTTCTTGTAGTGGCTTCAGTAATTTTTTCATGTTTTTCTTAATGTTTTCTGTTGGGTCTTTTTTAAGTATTTCATATGTATTTTTGTCCTCAAGCATCTGTTTCATCTGTTGTTTATATTTTTCTCTGTCCATAACTACTGTGGTTCTTCCTTTATCTGCCGGTAGAATAATTATCTGTTCATTTTTGGATAAAGCTGTCATGGCTGATTGTTCTTCTTTTGTAATATTGCTGTGTTGAATTTGGCTGTTTTTTAATATCCCAACTATGTTATTTCTGAGTTCTGCTTTCTTTCCCTCATCTGTGATCTGTTGACATTCTAGTTCTGTTGCTACAATAAATTCATCAAATGGTATTTCTTTTGGTGTGACTGCAAAGTTTAAACCTTTCTTTAATATGCTCTCTTCTGCTTCTGTTAGTTTGTATTGTGAAATGTTACATACCCATGAGTTTGGTGTGGAGTTACCTTGTATTTCCTCCCTCTTTTTCTTGTTTATGAGTTTGTTTAACTTCTTTATGTGTCTTTTTTTTACTTTTGTGAACTCTTTTTCCTGTTTTTCCATCATGTGTCCTTTAGTTAGTTCTTCCATTTGTTTATCAAGTTTGTAATTCCTTTTCAAGTCCAGGTGTCTTCTTTCCAGTTCGTCCTCCACTCGCCTCTGTTTGGTTATGACGTTTCTTATCCTCTCCATGAGAAGTGCTCTCTGTGCTCTTTCTATTATATTTTGTGCTGTCTTGGTCCAGATCGGTGTTTTCAGCTGTAGGCTTGTGGGTGTGATGTTTTCGTCCCGGCATCTTAAACAGAAGCGAAGGTGGTTTCTTAGACGCGCGCTTTTCTGGTGTAATCGCTCCAAACGGCGGAAGTTCTTCGTTCCTTGTTGTCCGTATTTCTCTTTGAACATCTTAGGTGTGTTCTTGCTGTGTATTATTTCTAATTCCATGCTGTCGTTCTTTTTTTAACATAACGCTGCATTTTTGAAAATGGGTTCAAATATAACATGTTGGTGGAGCTGAGTTCCGACTATCGGTATGGTCTCCCTCGCCTCAGCTTCAGCTCTGCGCATCTCTGATTGCAGTGGCGCCTGTCTGCAGTGCGGGCTGCCTGGCTTGTGGAACTCTCGCGAGACCTCTGTGTTCCACCGGGTTTTACCCAGCGGCAGCTTGACTCATCGCTGATTGCAGCGGCGCCTGTCTGCTGCGCGGTCTGCCAACTTGTGGAGCTCTCGGGAAACCTCTGTGTTCCGCCCAGCGGTCAGCCTGGCGCATCTCTGACCCAGAAGCTCTGGTGTTGTGCACAGTTAATGCCAATTGTAGCTAGGTAACTACCTCCGTTAGCTTAGCTCCCACCTCCGTGTTAGCTTTGGGTTAGCTTGCAGAAACATCGCTTCAGTTCAGCAGGTGTCGTCATTTGATCCCAGCCTTACAGCCCCACCCTCAGCTCCACCTCTTTTCCCTTTTTTGGAATTGTCTGGGCTTGACAGAACCTGTGACACAGTCAAAGTGGCGGTGGTGGCAACCTCCCATTTTGGCACAAAAACTTAGAATTGGAGGCTATGGACAAGAATTGTTCATTATGTATGTCGATGTCAGTTACTCAATGAGGATTTTCCTTCAGCACGATTACAGATATTTACGAGTTTAACTCGTTTCATGCTCGTATTCATCAAAAATGGTTTATCCGTACCGTATACTCGTTTCAGACGAAAGAACGAACCACCATAAATCTGGTCATTTGGAAAGTATAGCTGCTACTTTGGGGAGAGGAGATTATGTGGTGACGTCACAACTGTGATGTGCCAATTTCTAGTTTGTAGTCATGCTAATTACAAACTTTTGCAAACTAATAAATCTCAAAGCACATGACTGGTGTGGTCGAAACACCCATCATTACTTTTCATTTAAATTGCAGTACAAGATATGTGCAATTAAGGGCGCAAGGCAAAGGGGATTAGAAAATTGTGTTTTTAGCCTCATTGACATGCATTAATCTTTTTCGTTCTTCCGGGGACCCATGGTGTGGTAGTAGCCGTAGACTCCCTATGGATCATGTTGTGATATGCGGAGCAAACCGGAGTACCTGGAGGAAACCCACGCAAGCATGGGGAGAATATGAAACTCCACGCAGAAAGGCCACAGCTGAGATCCAAACTTGCAACCTTTTTTTTAAATAAATAAAAATAAAAAAACCTGTTACCTTCTTGCTGCGAGGCAACTGCTAACAACTGCGCCACCATGCATATTTGTTATTATTTGTTAAGTAGGTGCTAAATGAACATTTCATGGTTTTGTAATTGATTTATTACAATGCCTTAATTTTAGCTAGGTTAGTACACATCGTAGCCATAAACACTATACTAATTATTGACATGATAATTTCTTTCGGAGTTTTTGTTTCTGTTTTCTTGGACTTGGTTCACTCATTTTTGTTTTCGGCCTAGAATTTTCATTTTATTGCATCCCTAACAGTAAGTTAAGTGTAAATACATTTTACTGTGATATTGAGTTACTGACATTTAAATAAATAGCTTGAGATTTATTTAGAGCTCACTTTTTGCATCTAATTTACTGTTAGCATTGTTAGCACAATGTTAGCCTCTAACCTCCTTTACCCGATTTTGAAGAAAAAACAAAACAATTGTGGCATGGTGGAGAAATGAGGGCTTGGGCAGGATTCAATCCCGAGACTCCCAGGTGAGAGTCATGCACACTTATCAGTCAGCCAAGGGGACATCTCTTTGGGCAAGTAGCCAGGGAGCATGATCAACCAGCATACAGTGACATGACGCTCACACTATCACACAATGTTGTTTAAGGGTACAATTAATAACTTCTGGGTTGATCCTATTACTGGCTTAGGATCGTCATAAAACACAGCAGCATTTTGCCGGTGGGTGATGAACTGCAGATGCTGTTAGGTTGGTGCTGACAGCCAGCCAGCCCAAGGAGGAAAGAAGGAAAAAAAAAGTCATCCAACATGGCTTAAGCACCAGTGCAGCACAACGGAACCAAACTGCTAGGACCCCCACCCCTCAACAATTTCTGTCATGGAACCAAGCTCCCCTTCACGCACGCATACACAAGTTATGATGGTTTAGGGCCTCAAAATTATTTCCCAATCAGCAGAGGGCGGGCTGTGAGTGGTTCATCATTAAATCAAACAAATCAGTGTTCATGATCTAAAACATGCTGGAATCAGACTGCAGAGCCAGGTATGCCAGCTACATTTGTATTAAGTCCCAACAGAGCAGGCCACCAGTCTGAAGTTGTAAATCCGGTTTTCTGGCCCTAGGGGGCAATAGGGGCTGGGTGGCCTTGCATTAAACCTGTAGCACATACTGGTCCAAGAAAATGATTTTTAAATATGAAAAAGTGGCATAGTATGGCTTTAAATATATAGGTTTTTGGATGAGGTCATCTGTTTAGTTTAAACTGATTGTTTCAAACAAATAAAGTGTAAATCTCTTCTCTTATGGACCACCTCTGCTGCTGTATCACTCTTCCTTGGTGACTATGTATTCTGGTTTATATAGATCTTCTCTTAAGTCTCACCATGTCACATCCGCTGCTGTCTGGTATCGCTTGTGTCGATACAGCTGCTTCAGCACAACCTTTTCAGTAACATTGTTTTGTGTTGCTTGTTTTTGTTTTTCTATTGACATCCAACACCCAAGCAGAGACAGTTCTTGCACATTTAAAAGAAATATAAAATACTGCGTAAAATGTTAGGCAGACTAGCCAAAACTTTCCAGTTCACGAGTGTAATGAGTAGTGCTGTCTTTTGTTCAAGAGAAGATCTGCAGAGAGTTGTGATATTTACAAAAACTCAGAGTGGTCAGGCCTGCTCAACTAACAGCAGTCTCCCAGAGGACTCTTTAAGACAACCAGACTTTTATTTTGTTTTGAAGATGTTTAGAAACATGTTGGGTAGTAAGTTCTTATACTTTTTGTAAGTGCTTTTTAAAAAGCTACTGGTTTGAAAATCACATCCCTTTCCCTTCCTCCATCTAGAAGTCCGCTGGGATTTTGTTGTCCTGCTTCATTTTTGATCAAATCACTCAAGGGGCTACAAAACTGCTGGGGGATCAGACCTGATGGAGAGTTGAAACCTAAGGAATCCTACTTTAATGCTGTTTCTAGTTAGTTAGTTAGTTAGTTAGTATTTTAGCCACCTTTTTGCAAACATTAGCCATGCTTTGGTTTGGACTTAGCTAATTTTACAAGTTCAGGTGAGAATTAAAACACAAGATGGACGAGGCAGAGACATTGAAATAAATCATATAAATAATCAACCAATCTTAAATGCTGAACGTTTTCCCCAAAAGGATTCAGGTCTTCCTAAAAGTAGGTCCTCTGATCTGTTTTCTAGATTTTCCCCTGGAACTTTGTTTTCCTCCGGTGATGCTGGGTTTAATCAAAGGAGCTGTTAACGACTCTGATTATGATTTTTTTTCCTTCTACAGGAATCAATCAAATTCATACATCAGAAAGATTTCATTACAACTATTTTACATGTTTGTTTCTCACAATGTTCTGATCATTGTTAGAATGAGCTTAAACTCTTTTATTAAAATAAAACTAGCTGATTTTTTCTGCGAAACTATATTTTCTACTCATGACTAAAGACGTTTTTAGAGCTCTACTTCCTTCCATTCTGATTATCATTAAGAAGCGCAGAAGCCACATCACTGTTGAGCGGCCTGTCCTCATGCTCGTCAGCAGTTTAATCATGTGGTTTCATTTTAATTCTTTTGGTGAAATCCGTCCCACTTCCATGTCGACTGCCTTCACTTTCCACGCTCCTTTGTTTGTTTGTTTTCTAATTACAGCCTTTTTTTGACACCTGTGCCGACTCTTAAGGTGGTGTGAAAGCCAGAACTCGACACACTGCTGTACAGAAAGACGAGCACACTGCCTCTCATTTGCACTACACACACTTTCATCCCCTTGTGTGCAATTACCTCTTCTTTGCTATTTACCTCATTCGGCACGCTAGCTGTTTTTGAAGGCTTGCAGGTAAACAAAACATGAACACAAACACACACTTTAAATCCCTCAGCTGCCGTGAGGCGCTGGTGGAAATGAAGTCTATAGGTGCTTCCTGTGATGTGACCCAACCATCCAGAAACACAACCCATCATAACACACACTAAATTGTGATGATAAGTCCAAATCAGTGTCAGAACTTCAGATGAGCAACGCCACATTTCGGCTGCTTTCCCGTTGAGCCGCGAGGCAACAGATGGATGCAACATGTGTTTGAGAAGTGGAGAAAAACTAACTGGAGAAGAAAAAAAAAAATCTCCCAAAACGCCCTTCTGCTGCTGATTGTTGTTGGGAATCATCTTTGTCCCCTGCAGGCTCCTCCTTCTCCTCCATCCTCTGTGCTCTCATGTGACCAGCCGAGTGATGAGCTCCAACAGATGGAAGCGTGCTCATGAACATTTCACAGGGAGGATGTGGTGATCTGAGCAGAAATAAAGCTTCTGTGACCACCAGACACTCACGGGACATTACGGTGCTGCTTCTCAGCATCCTGGTGCCTTCGGGTACCGGTGGAGCTGCCTGGACCTCCCTGTTGGTCTGTAATGTCTGCTTGCTTCTGTTTAATGCTGAGTTGAAACAAAACTTTGTTCTGAGCCCAGAGGTCATAATACTGGTTTTCAGAGCCTGAGTGGGACTCATTTTTATCCCTGGAGTTTCATGTATCAGACAAGAAAAACAATAATGAGTATTTAAAAAAAAAGCAGATGAATTAAATATAAAAAGCTGTTTATTTTTTCAATGCCAAGTTTTTTTTTCTGTGCTAGTTTGCTAAAAGACTGCACTAGATCAACATTTTGCTGACGTGGTTTAACATATTGCTGCAAGTTGCACAGTTCTAAACTGTTCTAAAAATGCTTTTATATAATTATTTTCTATAGCTTATAAACACTGGTTAAAAGTGTGGTTGACTGAAAAAACATTTTTTAATGATCATTTCAGATTAAAACAAGAGCCTCCTAATCCTATCTCCTGCATTCATTTCTGACAGAAAACAGATGGTGAAAATGTAGGATTTGAAAAACCTCTACATCATGTTGTGAACTGGACTTACTCATATTGACTCGTGACGGGGAAAGCTGTTGCTGTTTTGGCATCCAGTATCAGCAGAGAACATATCGGTCAACAGAAGCTAACCGCTAGCATTAGCAGCTGACTTACATGGTAGAAGCTCCTACAGGCTTGCTATATAATATACCAGCTCAGTGGCCTAGTGGTATAGTGTCCGCCCTGAGCCTGGGAGATTGGGGTTCGATTCCTGCTTGGTTCATACCAAAGACTTTGAAAAAATCAGACCTAATGCCTCCCTGCTTGACACTCAGCATTAAGGGGGTGGATCCGAGCGAGGCTGTGTCTGCAGCTCACCGCTCACCCAGGGGATGGGTCAAATGCGGAGAACAAATTTCGTACACACATCAGTGTGTGTAACAACTAATAGGACTTTAACTTTATTTGTGGAGATAAAACATCAATGGCCCAATCCCAATTATTTCACTTCCACACTTGAACACTTCAGTTGTATGACCTGTATGCCCCAATTCTCAAGTACGGAGTTGATCACGCCCCTTTTGCGCCCTTGATCAGCACTTCCAATCCAATCCAATTTTATTTATAAAGCGCATTCACAAGGCATTACAACCAAACAAGGCGCTGTACACTAAAAATGTTAGTTAATTAAACCGCCGTTATACAAACATGTCGAACACAGATAAAAGATAAAAAGGAAATACGACAAAATTCCCAAAACTAACAGATAAAAATCAATAAGACACAGGGAGAATAAAAAAATAGAAAAACATTTTAAAAAAGAACCTCAATAGTACGGAAGTTGATATTGTGAAGTCCATTTTTAAAAACAGTGCAGAGGTAAGTGAGGTTCATAATTATGTGGTATAAGCTAGGTTGAAGTAGTGAGTTTTCAAGCGTGATTTAAAAATGCTAGCTGTTGGTGCTTGCCTCACTAGCAGTGGTAATGTGTTCCACAGCTTCGGTGCACAGACAGAGAAAGCCCTTTCTCCACGGCTTTTTAAACGAGCATTCGGAACAGCTAGGAGGAGCTTCAGACCTGAGAGCACGTGGCGGGTTGTAGTAATGGACAAGTTCACACAGATATGGAGGAGCTTGATGGTTCAAGGATTTGTAAGTCAGAAGCATAATTTTGAAATTTATCCTGAACTGCACGGGCAACCAGTGGAGAGATTTCAGAATTGGAGAAATGTGTTGTCTTCTGTCAGCTCCAGTCAGCAACCTAGCTGCTGAATTCTGGACCAGCTGAAGTCTAGAAAGAGCTGCTTTACTGATGCCATATAAGCAGGAGTTAGAGTAATCCAGCCTTGAAGTGATAAAAGTGTGGACCACGGATTTCAGAAGACGGACACTCAGGATGTGCTTTAGTTTCGAGATGCGTCTTAGTTGGTAAAAACATGATTTAACTGTGTTATTGACCTGGGCATCCATCTTCAGAGCCTGGTCCATTTTTTACTCCAAGGTAAAGACTTCACCCAAGTCTGTTTCAATTTCACTTGGGGGAAGTGTATTACCCATAATCCATTGCTGTGGGAAAAAACTTGCTCAAGTTCCTTTTCTGAACATATGTATTTTGTAATACAAGTAGTTGATTTTAGGACAATTAGTTGATGCTCTAAAACTTTTAGACAAAGCAGCATCATATGTAAAAAATATTTCAAGGAATTGTTTGATTGTTTATTTGAAAGCTGTTAATTAAGGTTTTAAAAAAAAGTCACAGCCACCAGCATCCTGGCATGTGTTGTGTTTGATGATGCAATGCTTCCTGTCTCAATTGGGCAATTATTTGCACAATTGTGCACCACACACTTGAAGCCTTACAGCTCACTTTCTCCAAGTACAATTTGCTGAAGTCTGTAGGGTGCAGTGCGAGTATTGGGATTGGGCCCATGTCTCTGATGTCGCAGATTTGGGTCCACCCACCCGTACGCCCTTCAATTGTCATGTTCTGTGTCCTTTTTGTCCCCCAGCCCCCTCCAGGTTTCCCTCATATTCCCCTTGTCACTTCACTTGTTTTTAGTTTTCTATATGTTCAGATTATCTAGTTCATATCTCCTTCAGTGTATTGTGTTTCCTTCCCCATTTAGGTCATTAGTTTACTTATTTTTAGTTCTCCTGTGTCTTAGTTCTACAGTGTTTAGGTTTATATTAATTTAGTTGCTTTGTTTTACAGGATTTAGGTCTGGTGTTCTCCCCTGCCCATTCCTGCTCCTCTCAGTTTATTAGTCTCACCTGCGCCCATTTCCCTTAATCACCCAGTCCACCAACTCCTGCCTGTGTTGTCCTGGGTTTCTGCACTTTGGGTCCAAACCTCCTATCCACAATGTGACGGAATGGACCAACCAACAATGGACCCAGCAGACGCTCCAGCTACACCAACACCCAGGCACCCGGACAGGTACTTTGATGACCCAGTCACCTGCAGGAGCTTTATTCAGGACTGTGCTCGTTGCCTGCTGGACCTGTCCGCCCTAGAGTTTGACAAAGTTTCTTACATGGTGCTTTGTTTGGGTGGTAGCGCCCTGTGGTGAGCTGCATTCTATTTTGACCTACATCCCATATGGAGTGTATCCTTTTGGGCTTTTGCAAAGGATCTTCAAGAGACTTTTGGCTACGACCCGCAACCACCTGCTATACTCACTGCCACATCCTCATCTGGTCCAGGCAGCTCTGCCTCCTCATCTCTGGTGGGCTGTCATTCTACATCGCTCTCTGGTCCCAACAGCGCCACCTCATCTCCTCTGGTGGGCTGGTCCTCTACACCATCCTCCGCTGGTCCGAGTGGCACCGCCTCAACCTCTTCACCGCCTGGATCTGATGACTCCACCACTTAATCTCCGGCAGTCTGACCCTCTATGCCACAACCGCCAGGGACCAGGCTTCCCCTCCAGGTCAGCATTGCTGGCGAGGTGCAGTTCCTCCTGACGTCACCTCCAGTCTTCTGGTTGGTCAGGTCGCTAAGGGATCTGCCTCCTCGCCTCATGGTCTGCGATTATGGTCTGGAGTCGCCCCGGAAGCCTCCTCTTTTTTTTGGGTGGGCCGAAGGACCTCCACACCACGATGACGTTGCAACTGTCACCAGCAGTATCCTGATGCCAGAGCTGCGCTGCCTGTCCAAGAGACTCCTGCTCTGCAATCTCAGCCCGACCTCCTCCTCTCCCCCGAGGCAAGAGCTACATCGCCTGTCCATGAGGCCCCTGTTCAGTTTCCCCAGTCCAAACTCCGGATGTCACCACCTCACCGCTGAAGACGCCCACTCCGCCTGGAATCTGCCCCTGTGACCCTGCCCTACGGTCCGGGCCAAGTAGGATGGTTCAGCTGGGCAGAGCTGCAGGACAAGTCCCAGTTTGAGGGCACCCACCTGGCTCGGTGTCCCCCAGGAGCTGGCCCCCATCGCTGAGAGCAGTTCCAGTCCTCTGACTCCTCCTCTTTTCCGCTGGAGGGTCGGATAGATCCCCCACCTTTCGAGACTCCAGCGGCCCCGCCTCCAGAGACTTTGTTCTCGCCTCTCGAGACTCCAGTGGCCCCGCCTGCAGCAGCCCCGCCTCCAGAGACTTCAGCAGCCCCACCTCCAGCAGCTCCAGAGACCTCGCTTCCAGAAGCCCAGTTTCCAGCGGCTCCAGAGACTCCACCTCCAGAGGCCCAGCTTCCAGAGGTGCCGCTTCCAGTGGCTCCAGAGTCTCCGCCTCCAGTAGCTCCAGCGGACCTGCCTCCAGAGGATTCGGCGGACTCGCCACCAGAGACTACGCCCCCACCTGCAGAGGTTCCGTTTCCAAAGGATTTGATCCCCACCTGCAGAGGCTTCGACCCTGCCTGCAGAGGCTTTGGCGGTCCTGCCTTCTGTGACCCTGCCTCCAGAGACTACACCTCTGCCTGCAGAGGTCCCGCCTCTAGAGACTACACCCCCAATGGACCCGTCCCTTAAGGTCTTTCCTCTTCTGAGTCCCCAGCCTCCAAGGGTCCTTTGATCCCCTCTTCAGGGTCTCCAGCCATCAAAGGCCCTCCGTCTCCCTCTTTGACGGCCCCGAACACAAAGGTTCTATCTCATTTGTCCCAGGAGATGGACCCCAGGCCTTCGCCAGTCCCCTTGATGCTCCATATCTTTGAGGTTCCCCCTCCTCCATCGAGGCTCTGCCATACTCTCTCGGCCCATGCTCCTGGTTCCCCATCGCAGGCCTCCCAGACTCTCCTGGCCCTTGCTCCTGTTCCCTCGTCACAGGCCTCCCAGACTCCCAGACAATTTAAAGGCTCAAGAACCTTTACAGGTGTTTCTATTTGGAATTATACATTTTAGCTGATTGGGGTCTTGTTAAATATCACACAGTGACAATTTAATTGTCTAGATTACTGTAATGTTCCTGTTTGTAGTTCCTCCTGTTAAGTGCCCATTTATTTCAATTATTCAGTTTTATAAAAAACATTTGGACATACATTTATTATGTTCCAGTCATTAGTCATTATATTTCAGTACTGAAGTAATTTATAGTAAATTAAGTAATTTTGATTAAGAGGGGAACCCATTTTAATAATTGTTCTCGATAAATGGTTACTTTTGTAATTTTGTAACTCAGTAAGTAACTGAGTTACTTTTCTGATAACTATAAGTAATTACTTTTTAAAAGTAACATTCCCAACACTGGAAACCAATGAATTAATCCGAGTGCACAAATAATGTCAGCAATAGTGATACTCCACAATGAAAGCAACTCAATGGAAAACTGTTCCAGGAAAACAAGGAATGTGTCGAACACCACAGTTTAAACAATAAATGAATACATGTATCTACATTTAAAAGAGGAAAGGGTATTGGGGTCTTACTGGTTGGAGGATTCACAACTCTGGATGGACTCTGTCTTTAATCTGACTTTAATTCTAAAACCTATACAACTGTTCTACTGTGAAGACTGCAATGGAAATCGAGAGATATATTATTACAAGTTTGCATTAATGCAACCATTTTCTGGTACATAAGCCCAGCTGGGCCAAAAAGAATGTTCTCCTCACTCCATTATGGTGGTTCTCCTAACATCTGTTGACCTCAAAGAGCTACAAGAGTATTTCTATACAGCAGAATCGTGTGTTAAAACAGCAGAAGTGAGAGTTTGTGAGCAATAAAAACTCTACTCCTTTTATTAGAAACACCACAAAGCAGAATTACATGCAAACTATTTTCTTGGTCAAGATTAAGACCCAAAAAACTCTGATTTAATCACATCGGGGTTGTAGGGTTGTATTTCCAACAGCTGAATCTTTAAACTGAACAGCTGAATTTAAATTAGGTGTTAAGGTAGAGTCCTGGTTTTGTGTTTTGTCTCCAGATTTTTATCTTTATCTGTAAAATGTATACGTTCATCATGTTTAGCTTGAATACCAGGAGACAGGAACAGAGAACAAAATCTGACTTTTGTGATTTTAGCTGCTGATAAAGTCAGTGATGATGTAAATGTATTCCAATGTACACTCACTGGCCACTTTATTGGGTACACCTTGCTAGTACCAGGTTGGACTCCCTTTTGCCTTCAGAACTGCCTTAATCCTTTGTGGCATAGATTCAACAAGGCACTAAGAGACTTTGGTCCATATTCACATGATAGCATCATGCAGTTGCTGCAGATTTGTCAGCTGCACACCTATGATGCAAATATCCCGTTCCACCACATCCCAAAGTTCTCTGTTGGGTCTAAATCTGGTGACTCTGGAGGCCAATTCAGTAGAGTGAACTCATTTTCATGTTCAAGACACTAGTCTGAGAGGATTTGAACTTCATGACATGGCACATTATCCTGCTGGAAGTAGCCATTAGAAGGTGGGTATACTGTGGTCATAAAGGGATGGGCATGGTCAGCAACAATACTCAGGTAGGTTGTGGCATTGCAACGATGATCAATTAGTACTAAGAGGCCAAAAATGTGCCAAGAAAATGCCCCCCATGCCATTATACCTCCACCACCAGCCTGAACCGATGATACAAGGCAGGATGGATGCATGCTTTCATGTTGTTGACATCAAATTCTGACACTACCATCCGAATGTTGGAGCAGAAATCGAGACTCATCCGACCAGGTAACATTTTTCCAATCTTCTATTGTCCAGAGGGTTCAGAGATGCTATTCTGCATACCTTGGTTGTGGCGAGTGGTCATTTGAGTTACTTTAGCCATTTTATCAGCTTGAACCAGTCTGGCCATTTTCCTCTGACCTCTGACATCAACAAGACATTTTCACCCATAGAACTAACACTCACTGGATGTTTTCCCTTTGTTGGACAATTTTCTGTAAACCCTCCTGCTGCCATTAAAGTGTTTTCAGACAAAATAATAATAAATCTAATTTTAACAGTCTAAACACTGCATGGGTTAAAGAAAAATAGTATATTTCTTCCTGGGCTGCCACCTTACCATGGTAGAGGGGTTGTCTGAGGCTTCATGCCTCTGGTTGGGTCACCATGGCAAACAGGTAAGGGATCAGACAAAGTGCAGCCCAAAGACTCCTATGATGAGCAACATATGGGAACGGTGTTCCCTCATCCAAATGTGGGTCAACGGGCCCCTACATGGAGCCAGGCCTGGATTTTTCTCTGCTTGATGCATGCCAAGGATCTAACCCTTCTCTAACCGACTATCTTTTCCACAACCACCAGATGTGTCTTTTTACATGGTAGAAATGAGAGGCAACTCATTGCACCAGTTGGGGTTAAATAACTTGTGTCCAGCTGAAAGACCCATGCAGTAATTATACATTAGGAGACTTGTACCTGTTTGCTTAGTTAAATCCAGGTGGTGACTTTGTTTTTTTTGGCCAGGCAGCATGAGCGGAACAACCTGCTCCTGCTGAAATCCTGACATGTATCTGCAATCATGCCTTTTGTAAAGTCAACAGACACCGTCAAGACTTGACACTGAAATGGAAATGTGCCCTAACAAAGAGAAACCGGTATTAGTGAAGATCAGCTCCAATGACACTGTGACTATTTACAGACTCTGCACGACAGAAGAGGGCTGCGAGGCTGTGGCCATGGCCGATAACCTCCAGGCCATGACAGTAAGCTACCCCTGGAAACTAAAAAGCATGGACTGATTTAAAAAATGGACAAAGCCAACTGACTAAGATGAAATTGCCTGGGGACACAGTAAAAGAGAAAGTTGAGAAGAGAAGGAATGAGATACATTTATATTATGTGATTAAAGAGGAAGACAAGACTGGTCAGCCGGCGACAGACGGTGTGATGTAGTGGGAGTCTAGGAGCAACTCTATTCTCTCTAATTGACCCCAGTTAGGATCCTCACACCCTTTCCTTGGCTCACAAAGAGCATCTAATTGCTGCAGCTGATTGGGCCCTGATAGAATTACGTCTGTCAGAGAAGGTCATTAGGCCCAGATTCATCACCTTTGTGGGGATGAAGAGAGGTGGTCTTCTTATTCCACGAGCCGCCTTAACGAGCTTGCCATGAGCTCCATCACAGACAATCCCACTTAGAGCTAAAAGCCGTCGAGATTGTGTGTGTACACGTGTGTGTTTTGGCATGTTGTCCGATCTGAAATTTATTGTTCGATATCTGTGAGCAACTGTCTTTATCCTGCAGGTGGGCTGGCGCAAGGCTTTAATCCAGGAGGTGAGACAGAAGCTTCCCGCTGCTTTTTGTCAGAGTTTAACAGGAAGTTGATGTATTTTCTGACCTTCTGTTTTCATGAAAGTAAAAAGGAACCTAGAGTCAGTGAGACGCCATTTTAGTTGCAATTTTTTATTAAAAAAGAGTCATAAATTACCAGAAACACATTTTCCCCAGATGACACTCTGTCACGAGAATGTGATTAAACCAGGAGATGGTGGAACAACACAACATCAGATTCAGTGATTAGAAGCTCTGGATATCAAACGCTTGAGTCTAGCACAACTCATTTGACATAAAAAATAACTGTATAGATCTGTGAAGAGTTCAAATGTCACCTAGACATATATTCAACCCACCCCAATAATGCTTAATGGAGTTCATGCACATGTACGTATGCATGTTTCCCAAACGCAGGAACATCATGAGCTATTTTCTGTTCTTAGCTGAAAGAGATGACACAACCATGAAAACCAGCATTCCTCACTGGTCCACCTCAAATCAGTTCCAATTAAATTATCATAAACAATTTAAAGAAACAGATATCTTTATCTAAATTGGTAAAACTCTGAAAGTTCAGGAGCAGGGCGTGTCTAAACATTTAAAGGGGACATATTATAACTTTTTTCTTAAGTTATAAAGTTGAGACAAGAAATGTTTATGAAGTTCTTTCCATAAAATCCCTCTTACCTAAAGTTTTTTGAGAAGTTTTAGTCTTCACAGTTTCAGTACCTTCCAGAATGAGCTATTTTAGGGCTCTGTCACTTTATTAAAACGAGCTGGCCACGCCCATCCATTCTTGCTCAGGCTGCTATAAGCTGAGAAGCTCTGATATCTGGCAGGGGCTTGTGTTCGTAGAGGCAGTAGGGACCCACATGGCAGCATAATAGGTAAAAGAGGTGAGTTTTGCATAATATGTCCTCTTTAAGATTCAAACTTGCCACTAAAATGAAATTGTAGGAGAACATGAAAGGTCACAAGTTTCTGCAGTTGTCAGTGAACAGAAGAATACCTGAAGGTGTTGGCAGATTTTAATCATTTATGAGTTTTTTTACTGTGAAAAGCAGATGTTACAATAAAAAATATGGAATAAAAAAACAAAGGAACCAAAAGAAAATGCATCATCTTTGTTTTCTTCTGTCTTTAGTCCTTTACTCGTTTCTCTCACATCAAACTGTTTATTTCCTGTTAGAGAGCTCATCAGCTTTGTGTTATCACTGCAGTTTGGTGTAATTTTACATATTTGCATTAATTACTCAAATTAGACAGGCGAGTCGTGACATTTTAATTTACTTGCTGTTTGCATTAAGGAGTATTTACGCCGAGAGTCAAACGCTGCTCTAAATTGGATTTTTGCCTTTTTCTGCTCAGTCCAAACGGAACACAGTAAAACTGAATTTAAATATATTCAAACCCAAACTCATCTGTTCATGGGATGGAGTTTCATGGCACAGAAAGGATAGGCAGACCGTGTTTTAATCACAGACACCAGTTTTTGTTGAGCATAATTTGTTTTCAGTGGGTTTTAGTGTGAATATGCACTCTGTGTTGTTTAGCTGAAGCGAGATGGACTCCAAATCTGCAGGAGCCTGCTGCTCCCTGGCACATTAAAGTTGTCCATTAGTGTGCCTCTGTCATGTTTAAGAGCAGGAGGTGGGAGTTGTGCATTAACGGAAAGCTAACACAAATGATATAGATGTGCAGGATTTAACCCCCGACCTCCGTTAGCGCCCACACTGCACAGCAGCGCAGCTAACCTCGGTGTGCAGGAGGGAACATGGAGTTATCAAAACAAATGAGTCAGTGAGCAGAGAGGAAATCGGTGCCGTGAGCACATTTCTAATGACAACTAATATTAGCATAATCTAATATGTTTGTTGATGAAGGGTAAATTTCGGGGGGAGGACATGTTAGGTGTAGAATAAACAAAAGCAGCTGTTGCCAAGGCTGCAGCAGCTTTCTGAGGGAGGAGGAAGATGCTGAGGTCGTTCTTAATGTGGGCTCGGCTCACTGCATAGATATGAGGCAATCTGCCGGCTGTGCTTCACTTTCACTTCAGTCTTCAATTAAACTCACACAAATTCAGATCAGCCTGAACAACTGTATTATTTAGTTTTACTTGTTTATCTGAAAGCAGGTTTATTTCATTTGTTCCTCACTGCTTCCTTTATCGGCGCAAAACTCTGCTTGCCTTACAAGGCCACAGCTGCAGACCTTCCACACTTGTCCTTTAAATATTATATGAAGATTTAAGTAGCAATTGTTGTTCTTTTGCCTATCAACAATTCATGTTGTCTAAGTTAGAAGCAGGGCAGCAGGGGAGCAGAGTGTGTGAGAAAGCCTCGCTGGACCCAAGTTTTAATACATTTCAGGGAAGTACAAGCAAGCGTCGCAAGAATAATGAGTTTATTGTAACAAGATGGTTTAGTTTTAAATGCTGACTTCAAATCTAATTTCTCAGAACTTCAACAAACTCTCAGGAGTTTTTAGTTTTACACACTGATGCTGTGCAGTGAAGCTTTGTTTAAACCCTCAAACTTCAAAATACAAGAGTCTGTTTGCGCAATTCATGGAAATGAGGATATATATGGTAGAGATTCATATCAGGGGAAGATTAGAATGAAATTAAAAACATGATATTGGTATATGCTGGGGCTGAAACTAGTCATCGAATGGTTTGATTCATTAAATTCCTTAATACCTTTTTACTGATTTGAGGCTTTGTTAAATGTGGCCACCACAACCTGAAAACATCTAACTGGTGCATAAAGTGGTAATCTAGGTGCTGTGGAGGAAAATAGAGAAACCAGCAAATACCCAAACCTTTTAGTAGGGCAGAAATGGTCCAAAGTTTGGGATCAAGAGTTTGGACAGATTGGCTAATGCTAGCACGTAGCACGATCATGATCAAGTGGGGTTCAGACTTGACTTGCATTAATTGTTTTGTTCTTCCGAGGACCCATAGTCGGAACTAGATGGGCGTGGTTGTAAATAGAGCACTTGTTTTGGTTCGGAGAGCAGATGGTCGGACAGTGTAATGCCTGATAACATTTGACATTACATGACTTTCATAACGCTACACATTTCCCAAGGAAGAGACATTTCTTCACTGACTGTTTTATGTCAATTTTTGAATTTTGGGACACTGACCATATAACAGACGTAGATTGATGTATTGTTGCACACCTACTTGTTGGAGGGCGGGCACTAAACGCCTCTGCTACGAGCACCTGTTTAGGGCACAGTAAAACAACGTGACTTGTTTTGAAACTGAAGCTGACCAATTCTGATATTAAAACTATATGATTTATAATTTTGCTTCATGATGTAAACTGGAGTAGAATATGTTTCTAATTCAGTTACACATTGTTTTAGTTTTGCCATCAAACCAACAAACGGCTGTTTTTATCATCAATTTCACATGTTCATAATGAATGCATGAACAAAAGCATTATAACATATGTGTTGATTATCAAAAGACTTTAAAATGTAGCAGTTAAGTATTTTACAAACAAATAGTGATTTATTTGAACGAGCACGGTGGTCACAACAACATTTACATATAAAATGTTTTAATAAATATTTTAGAGGTATTTACAGTAGAAATGCAAAATCCAGAATCAGAGCCCCATTACTTTCCCTTAGTAAAACACACACACACACACACACACACACACACACACACACACACATACACTATAAACACACACACACACACTCATACATGCATAAGAAAAATACCAACTCCTAAATCTTAGTGACCGCAGTTTAGCCTCAGAGAGGCTAATAAGTCAAACTGCAGGCTGAGTAGGCAGCGCATGAATACCAAATGCAGTCTAATTGATTACCTAATTTATGCAATAACCAGTATTCTTTTAATTATAGTTATTTATGGCCTAAATGTTTATGGTTTGGGCTGATTCATGGGTGCCGCGTTGAGCCACAGGTCAGGCTCAGTGGACCCTGTTTATAAAGCTGACAGCAAAATTATCACAGCTCCACTTTATCATTGCTGCTGCTGCAACATGAAACTTAGAAGCAGCTCAGGAGGAGCAGAGCAAAGTGGGAAAAACACAAATTCACTTTTACAGGAAGGATTAGTCTTTTTAAACCCCACTCTTCTCCATGAAGAAAAAAATCACCTCAGAAAAGTCATAAATTCAATTAAACCTAAATTTGACTAAATATCTAATTTTCCAGTCTGTCATTTCTAACTCCAGTGGCTTTCTTACTGAAAACCTTGAAGTGTTCATTCTAAAATCCCCGCAAAGATAATGTTTTATTTTTATGAATTACTTAATAAAAAATAATTTAAGTATTCACTTTTATTGCACTTTGGAGTCAAAAGCAGTAGACTCTAAGAATGCTCTAAACAGAATAAAGGAATGAGTGAATAATCCTTAGATAAGTAACAGATATTCAGCAGAGCAGTGACGCTAAAGTCAGCTGAACACGAGCCAGCAGTCTGACAAACCATAAACCTGCAATAAGTTTTACAACAAGTCTTCCTCTGCAGCGATTCTTCTCTCATCTTAAAGGGCATTAAATATGTTAAATAAAATGTGTGGTATGAAGTTTACAGCTTTAGGTCGGGCAAAAGATTAGTTATTTCAGTGATTTTGGTCCTTCTCCCCTACAGGTTGGACAGGAAGCCAACACCAAGAGCCAGAACAGGTAGACAGGGATGGAAACAGGTAAAGGTTATGATTGTTTTCTCTGTAAAAATAAGACCAAAGGTTGTATCTTCCAGGGGTGCATCTGTAGTTGATGAGATAATAGCTGTGTTTCCACTATAGGGGTTTCTGGGAGGGAGCAAAGTGACCAAGAAGTATCACGACATGGTCCTCTCAGCTGTTGTGTCTAAATACAAGACTGTCCTGTTAAGGACTCAGTTGTCACCAGATCACGACTGCTTCTGCAGTGAGTGATGTCACTCATCAGCACCGAAAGGCATCTGTGGACATTAATATCATTAACTCATTCACTGCCATTGACGACTAAAATCATCATTTTAGATCCAACCGTTCACTGCAAATGACGACTAAAGTCGTCATTTGAAGTTTTTGACTGTTTGAGCATCAGAACGAGCCCCCGCGCTGAGAGAACAAACATCTCAGCCCTGAAGCCGATCTTCATCCGCATACGTCACACGTCACATGATCAGGAAGCAGACCATCCATGTGTTTGGAGATTGTTTTGGGCCGTTCCTGTAAAAAAAGTGAGGCGCGAACTGGAAAAGCGTCTGCCGATCACAATTCGACAACGGATTGTGAAAGAACGGATAACGCTCGAAACACGCGGCTTCTTCCTGATGTAAGAGGTGAGTCTCCTCTTTGTTTTGGTTGTTTTGGCGTCTACATCATCCTAGTGCACAACGTTCTGTGACTCTTAAAAAAAACAGTAAAAACGGTGAGAAACGCTGGCAGCGAAGGCCATTAGCGATCAGGAAACGGCTGGCAGTGAATGGGTTAAAAGTTGTATTCAATGCTGTAATTGAATCCATTCAGGTGGCTGTGTGATGTAAAATGTGGCATTAAGTGAAAGTCAGAAAGAAGTGTTTTTTACAGTGTTCTGTGTGACAACAAAGTCCTGTGAATCATGGCCTTGTTGGAGGATTTTCGCAGCTTTTTTCTGTGTTAGGGGTTCAGAAATGGTGATTTTAAATCAGTGTGAACACTGCTTATTTTATTTTTCTATTCTTCTTCATCAGTAACTTTTACAAACACCCGTTGGAGTTACAACTAATCAGCATGAGTCCCGCTCAGCAACTCGGCCTGGCCAATCTAAGTTCATAGCCCAGTTCAGTTATTCCGCTGGTTCCTGAAAATGGTCTTTTCAGACCGGCTCAGTGAAATGGAGACGCACGTGCATGCCGTGAAGTTCCGGTTCGATTACCCAGAAGTTACGATAGTGGAAACGGGAAGAGTTACAGCTTTACAAAGGTCTGCATTTTCTATTAGTGCATCTTTGTTTAAACATAATAACATTTGTTTGTTTTCTGATTTAGCTTTTGTAATTTTATACTTTTCAAATTGTTTTCTTTCTTTGGGCCTTTGCATCTGTTTTGTAACAGAAGGTTTTCTCAATAGGACATGATACAACTGTATGAAAATTACTCAAGATGGTCTAAAGAACCAGAATATTAGCAACAAGAAGAAGGAGAATAAGAAGAATCTGTCTTAGGGTAGTGTGAGTGGAACCAGAGAAAGTCCTTGGTGTTATGTTTGGCTTGGAGCACTTACCCAGTCTTCATAACCCTCAGAGATCCATCATATCTGTTTGGTCCAAAAGTGCCTCATAAAAGGTGCACTTTAGAGTCATATTCTCTCACACAGTGTAATCCTGCACTTCTTCAGACATTAGATGTAAGAGTCAAAGAGGGAATGTTCACATTGATAGGGTTGAAATGGCTCACAATGTAACTGGGCCCAAAATCTCTGGAGGATTCAGTGCAGAGAGTGAGTGTGATGCTGTGTGTTGATTTGCACCCATTTAATGGAGCTTATAAATGTCTGAATGCTGAAGTTATCTGGGGCAAAAATGAAAAACGTTGTGAGGAAAACGGATTAAAAAAATGAAACAACTTCATGGCTTTGTCCTCAATGTTAGTATGAAAACAAAACAAGTTAAGAGGGACTTTTCTTTTTGTTCATTACATTAAATCTGACATCTGTGGTGTAAGGACGTGTAAAGAATAGTTTGTTTTTACACATTTGATGTTTTTGTCATGTTCTGCGTCCTGCGTCTCCCTCATGTGTCTTCTTGTGTTCTCCATCCCTCTCTAGGTTTCCCTTATGTGTCCCCTTGTGTTCCTCATGTGTCTCCTTGTCTGCATCCCTCCTCATGTTCCTCCTTGTGTCCCCCAGGCCACTCCAGGTTTTTTCCCCTTAGGTGTCCCCCCAGGATTCAGCGTCCCTGTGTGTCCCCAACCCCCTCCAGGTTCTCTAGGTTTCCCTTACGTTTTTCCTTAGACACCTTTCATCACACACACACACACACACACACACACACACACACACACACACACACACACACACACACACACACACACACACACACACACACACACACACACACACACACACACAGATACTTGTAAGTGTTAGTGTGGACCTCTAACCCTTCCATGCGTTTTAGTAACTTCACTATGCCTAAACCATACCCTAACCCTACCCAATGGGGTTTTATTACTAACCCTAACCTAAACTAACCTAAGCTAAAAGCTAATTCACACCTTACCTTTCTGTAACTGCTTGGTGTCAGACAATAAAGTATTTCTATTCTATTCTATTCTATTCTGTTTCTTAAACCAAGTTTTAGGGTGCTTAGCATTTTGTGGACTAGGAAAATGTCACCACAATGTAGACATGTCCACATGTTACAATTTAATGTAAAAATGTGCCCATTTAAAAATATAAAAACAAGTACACACACACACACACACACACACTTCCTCACTTGTCTGTTTTTTAGTTAAGTGATAAAAGCACAGCTGTTACAGTTGAGTGACCTCAGCTAAAATTAACTAAATGATCATTTGTGAAATTGAAGGAAATCATTGCGATGACATCATTCATCACATATCTAACAGAGTAAAAATGGATAAAGCTGCTCCCATGTCGAGTTGTGCACAGCATGAAGACGTTTTTTTTTTTTTTTGCTTCTGTGTCAACAACCATTGACGTGTGCACAGAGGTCAGAGATGTCGGTGGATAACTGCCTGTTGTCACAGCAAGAAGCCAAATGCTGCAAATGCAGAACTCTTGTAGTGGCATTAAACATGGAACTGTGCAGGAAAGTGACAGCGAGACTTGGGGTGAGCACGAGATCGAGTCAACACAACTAAGTTGTCTTCATCCCGCTGGGACCCGAGGACCATGAGATGGATTTCTTCACAGCAGGAGGGATGAAAAATGAATGAGATATCACTGCTCTGCTGCTAACATTTTTTGGGCATGCTGAAGTTTCAAGTTGGAGAAAAATGTGAGATAAAACTTGAAGCCTCTCCTGACCTCTGACCTGCTCTGAGGAAAAACACAGCAGTCTTAGAGTTTAGCTACAGCTGCTGCTTTCTGAAGTCGCTCACAAGATTCCTAAAAACATAATCCAAATTATCTAGGAATTCTTTGACTGATTAAGTTGTTATAAAAGGGAGAAAGAATATAAGAAAAGACAAATGTTGATTGGCCGTAAGATGTTATTGTAAAACTCCTTCCTGCTACGTGGTGAAGTTCAGAATGAGTATATTTCATGACATTATTTTGGAAGAAAAACATGTTTAGACTTTTTGCCAAATGTATTAAAATTGTGTTCAGTTTCTAATGTTTATACTGGATTTAATTGTGTTTATTTGGTTCTTTTTTTAAGTTGTCAGATATTCAGACTTACTCTGTTGGCTGGGTTTATTTTGTGATTTGGATCTTTCATTATCGGTCTGGCACAGAACCACAACCTGAACGAGAAGCTCATTTAAAACAAGCTCCATAGCCATGAAGGAGCACTGCCATATTTTCCTCATTGAATGGCTTCATAATGTGTTCATGTGTGTGCTCTCTTTAGCCAGTTTTGCTGTTTACCAAAATACTTTAGTTCCAACTAAAAATACAAAGCAGGAGAAAGCAGGGTTAAACAGAAATAAAGAAGAGTCTGGTTCCAATTTATGATCCGGCTCAGATTTTCTTAAATCAGTTGTGCAAAGGAAACAAGTAAACCGCTCTTTTAATTTGGGAGATTTATTGACTTTGACAATAAAAACAAAATGATGTTCCAGAAAAACAAAATGAGCTCAATGTGTGTGTGTGTGTGTGTGTGTGTGTGTGTGTGTGTGTGTGTGTGTGTGCCTGCATATGCCAATGAACTTCACTGCGCCTTGTGGATTCCCCAAAGGACCAAATGACACCAATTAACTCCAAACCAGTTGTAACCAGGAGACCTGAAACATCCCACATAAATTCAATTAAAGCATCTCTATCTATGTGCCAATGTATTCCATCTGTAAAACTTGTTTTTATGGCAGCAGAACCACACATTTCATTTAAAACAAAGAAAACATTACTAAACAGAAACAACTACTCTTGATCATAGAACATCTCAGTTTGGTCCAACTGATACAAAGAAAAAACATATCATCCTTTTGTCTCTAATTGCTCTGGTTTGCCTTCAGCTCACAGCCATGGTGACAACAGGAGGGGTCAAAGATCAACTGAGCAAATGTTCTGGCTCACCTCACTGCTCGCCTGCCAGGAGCCCAAACGGGACAGCCAATCAGATGAGAGTGGAGGTGCTGACCTCGAGTCCTCCCCCTCATTGCTGCACAGAATCAGTTCTGATGAGTCTGCCGAATGACAGCGTAAACATGTTCTGGTCTCGGATCAGGCGAGAAAGTATCCTGCCCCGGAGAGCCTGTAAGCCTCGAGTTTGGGTCATTTGATAACAAAAACAACGCAACAGTAACTTCCTGTCATTCTTCTTCCAGAGCGTGGCTCTTTTTTTTGTGACAAATTAGTTTTGGTAAAAAGAAATATTTTATGGCTGCAGATTTGTGTTTGAAAATGTTCTGAGGTCTAAGAAGGGCTCAGGAATGAGTGATTGTTGAACGCTGCTCTAACAGAGAGCAGCAGGCTTCCACAGCCATCTTTTTAAAGGTATAATTGAAATAATCTCATAAAATATTTTTAAAACCATCGATAACATCAATCTTTGGTAATTATTTTATTTTATTGAATTGAGGACAAAATTAGCTTATTTCACACCTGACCCACCCTGTTTTTAGCACTTGGGACATGGAACTGAAAATCCTACCTACTCGCCCGTCTGAAAACCAACATCAGCATCTATATACATGAAATATGCAATTGCATTTCTTACGCATAGCATAGTCCTATTCAATTACACAAAGTGAGTGGGGCCAGCGCTTTGTGATTTTTATCTTGATAGACGTATATGGAAAGTCAGTTTTTCTTTCTTCGTTTTCTAGCATGAGCCTAAAACATATAATGGAACCTACCATTAGAGGGAGTAATATAAATTTATGTTCAACTTTATGTTCAACTGAATTGTTCTCCTAATCTTTTCTTCATGTCTCTTGTCACTCATTAACTAAAGGTCACACTCCTTGAACTCTTCAATAGCCCTACTTCCAAGACACACCGTGTTGGCAAACTGGCATTGCGCACATTTGTGTCATTTGTTTCGCCTCACTTGGTAGTAATATTGCTGTAATTGTCTGTCTCGTAAATTACTATTGCACCTTGCTGCATCAGAGGGAGGTGTCATGATGATGTAGGGAGTTAATGATTTTGCCTTGGTAACTGCCACTGCTGCATCCCGCTTGGCTATCTGGTACCTGTCTGCTGCCTCCGGAGACCCACAGACCAGCTACACCCTGTAGGCCTCCCTCTTCAGCCTGACGGCTCCCCAAACCTCTGGTGTCCACCAGCGGGTACGGGGGTTGCCAACATGACTGGCACTGGCCACCTTGCGACCACAGCTAGCAACAGCTGCCTCAACAATCGCAGAGTGGAACAAGGCCCACTTGGAGTCGATGTCCCCCCACTGCTATCGGGACACGGTCAAAGCTCTGCCGGAGGTGGGAGTTGAAGACCGTCTTGACAATTTCTTCTGCCAGGCGTTCTCAGCAGACCCTCACTATGCGTTTGGGTCTGCCAGGTCTAGGCGGTGTCTTCCCCTGCCAACTCACCACCAGGTGGTGATAAGTTGACAGCTCCACTCCTCTCTTCACTCGGGTGTCCAAAACATATGGCCGTAGGTCAGACGATACAACTACAAAGTCTATCATCGACCTGCGACCTAGGCTGCCCTGGTACCAAGTGTACCGATGGGCATCCTTATGTTCGAACATGGTGTTCGTTATGGCCAAACTGCGGCTTGCACAGAAGTCCAATAACAAAACACCACTCGAGTTCAGATCAGGCGGGCCGTTCCTCCAAATCACACCCCTCCAGGTCATGCTGTCATTGCCCACGTGAGCATTGAAGTCCCCCAGCAGGACAATGGAGTCCCCTGATGGAGCACTATCTAGCACTCGTCCCAGGGACTCCAAAAAGGGTGGATAATCTGAACTGATATTTGGCGCATAAGCTTAAACAACAGTCAGAACCCGTTCACCGACCCGAAGGCGCAGGGAAGCTACCCTCTCGTCCACGGGGTAAACCCCAACACACAGGCAGAGAGTCTTGGAGCTAACAAAAAGCCAACCCCAGCCCTCCGCCTCTCACCCGGAGCAACTCCAGCAAAGGAGAATGTCCAACCCCTCTCAAGGACTTGGGTTCCAGAGCCAATGCTATGTGTCGAGGTGAGTCCGACTACATCTAGCCGGTACCGCTCAACCTCTGCCACAAGCTCCTGCTTCTTCCCCGCTAGCGAGGTGACATTCCATGTCCCAGTAACCAGTTTCCTTGTGCGGGGATCGGGCCGCCAAGGCTCCCACATAGGGATGAGCGAGTACACCACTATCTGTATCTGTATCTGTTCAACCAACTAAATTATCTGTATATGTATCTTACTCGGAATGGGCATGGCATAACCCGGAAGTGGGTGTGGTTTACATCAATATATTATTTTAAGTCTGAACTTGATATGGAATGATCAGAAGTTGCTATGTGTATTGTTTATTTGAAAACTGTTTACAGAGCAGCCTCGGAATTGAGATTAAATATTTTTGATCATAATAGTAAAGAAACTATTACAGAACAAGTTTTTCAATAAAATCAGAACATTAATATTTCAGTGCATGGATTAATACATCTGAACTCATGCAGTAGGAACTAGGAAATATGAAATGCTAGAACCAGACACAACTTTATATATTTATTTTATTTTAATTTGATTAAACTGATTTTTTTTTCTTAACGTTTTTGGCATTTTGCTCACACAAAGTTAAACAAAACAATGTTGATTAAGGTGTGTGTGTGTGTGTGTGTGTGTGTGTGTGTGTGTGTGTGTGTGTCTGAGAGAGCTAGAGGGTGAGAGGGAGAGAGATGGAGTTAAAAAAAATTAAAAAAAAAAAACTACCGAAGCGGAGGTAGTGAGTGACTGATGCAGCACGTCAGCTCTGTCTTCTCAAATGCACCATGTAAGTTACGAAAAAAGTAACTTTAAATATTCAACCAAAAAAGAGGCGAGCTGAAGAAAACCTAGGGAAATCTGAAGAAACGTGAGCAACAGTGAAGCAATCACAGCAAGATCCGTTACTGTCTGTGTGTGTGCTTGGATGAGCCGGACGGACTGCACTCCCGGCCCGCTAGGGAGTTTTGTGTGTAGGGAGGGGCGGGCACTCTATGTGACTGGCCAATCACAGAGCGTGAAGACAGTCAGTTACCCAATGAGGATTTTCCTTCAGCACGATTACAGATATTTACGAGGTATACTCGTTTCATGCTCGTATTCGTAAAAAATGCTTTATCCGTACTGGATACTCGTCTGAAATGAGTATCCGGCTCATCCCTACTCCCACCTCAGTCTGCCACACGATCCACATTGCACCGGACCCTTCATGTTCCTCCTGCGGGTGGTGGGTCAACAGTTGAATGAGCCCATATATCCGGTTTGGGCTGGGCCCGGCCGGGCCCCATGGGTGAAAGCCCGGCCACCAGGCGCTCGCTCACGGGCCCCAACCCCTGGCCTGGCTCCAGGGTGGGACCCCGGTAACCCTCTGGGCCGGGTACTCCGACTCTTTGTTCTCCATGAAAGATCTTCTGAACCGTTCTTTGTCTCACCCTTCACCTAAGACCCATTTGTCATGGGAGACCCTACCAGGGGCACAAAGTGCCCCAGACAACATAGCTCCTAGGATCATTAGGGCACTCAAACTCCTCCACCACGATAAGGTGACGGTTCAAGGAGGAGATATTTATCTATTTATTTATTTATTTGTTTGTTTATTTATTATTGTAGTTATAGAGTAAGATGCACGCTAACAAATAGTTGAACAAAATAGGCCAGATTTTCTCATGATTCTTTGTATTTTGCTCTAATAGCAGCAACAAGTAAACACATTTTAAGTCAGATGTGTGTTTGAGAGGCCAGAGTCTTCTTGTTTTCGGTAAAACACATTTGTTTGTAATCCAGATACAGTATTCAGAACCTGTTGAATTGGACTTCCAGCAACAATCAGAGTTGCTAATTTTATTTTTTTTAAATATTCATCATTCATTTACAAAATAAATAAATAAAACACTGAAATCCAGGTGTTGCTGTGGGGCTCACTGGGTTGCAGACAATCCTT